>PVJD01004287.1:0-140667 GCA_004026545.1 Mormoops blainvillei | reverse complement strand
ACATGTAAGTGAGATCATATGATATTTGTCTTTCTCTGTCTGATTTATTTCACTTACCATAATGACTTTAAAGTCCATCCATGTTGTCAAAAATAGTAGAATTTCCTTATTTTTATATTGATTCAGCCATTGATAAACACTTCAGCTGTTTTCATTCTTAGCCATTGTAAATAATGCTGCTGAGGACATGAGGGTGCAGATACCTTTACTGGTTAGTGTTTTCGTTTTTTGGATGTATTCCTAGAAGTGGAATTGCTGGATCATATGGTAGTTCTGTTTTCGAATTTTTGACTATCTTCCATAATGTGTTTCAAAGCTTTTATTTTCAAATATGCCACCATTATAACAAGTACCCCAGGTTACTGTGCTCACAGAATGTAATTTCATGTAATGGTACTGCTAAAAACCCCATTTTGAATTTTCAGATATTTATTTAATGAAACAATGTTCATAGAGGACTTCCATTTAAAATTTCATAGTTAGATAGATTGGGGGAAAAAGAAGGAAAGGAAGCAAAGATTAAGACTAAGCAAAACTCTGACTCTTTGGAGATCTACACTCTGAGTGTCCGTTTCTGAGAATAAACCGCCCCAGAGGTTCTCTTCGGCCTTCTTTTTGTCTTTACTTTCCTGTCTCTTCCTTTTTTCTTTTCACTGTATTTCTTCCCTTCTTTTATTCTACTCCTGCACTCTTCTTTTCCCTTCTGGTGGGGGTAATTGGAGAGGGAGGATGTGGTCAGAATTAATGAGGCGAGAACCATTTCAGTTCCCGTTTTCCTCCACCTCAAACCCTTAGCAGATGTGAAGCTTAATCAGATCATCGCAGCCCAGACCACGAATGGAAACTCCAGAAACCGCAGTCCAGGGACATGAGGCCACAACCACACTCTCAGTGGCAGAATCACTCTAGAAAGCATTCTGACCATGCATTTCAGTCACACTGGTTAGAAATTCATCTATACGGCGATGAAGAAGGTACCACAAGAGCTTGTTAGTGTTTGCAAGTCACATCAGTGCTTGAATGAACCATCTGATTTGACAGGAAAACCGAGTCCTGCAAGGCCAGAATCTTAGCATGCTGTCCCATCACAGCTGCTCTCTGTTCACTCCTGTCCTTCTTTGGGCACCATGTTTGCATGATGTCATTCCAGAAGGGAAACCGTCTTGTAGAAAATGTTATCGGTCTTGTAAATAGTGGATATTTCCTAGCTTCCTCATAACGTGGGTGGTATCTTAGATCCCATAAGCTTGAAGAATATGATTATTAATACAACTGCATCCAAATCTCTCATTAATTAAAAGACAAGAAGATGACAAAGATAGAAAGCTTGGAAATGCACCCATGTAATAAACTAGCTTGTAATCGAAATTGGGTCCAGTTTACCTCTTTGGACCCATGGAAATTATACTGGTGTCCAAGATGAGGGGAGTTTACACTCATTTCCAAGAAGGAGAACTGCCTCCAATGTTATCAGGTTTAAAAATCAAGAAATTGATCTCAGACTTTCTCACAGAAATTCAACTGTCAGACAATTCTTTTTGTATTCACTGATTTGGGCATTGAAAATATGTAGCTTTGGATCAGAGAACTGAAATGTAATCCATTTCTGTGAGGATTAGAGAAACACTCATCAAGAGATATTCTTCAGGATGACTTGCTTTTCATTCCAAAGGCAATTTTGAGCTTGATCGTCAGGCTCCTAATTTTGTAAAACAAGGAGTTTGCAATAGATCAGGTCGTTTCCAACTGTGGCTGGTGAATTTAGTCTGATACAACCAGTCTTAAAGTACTAGAATAACACAGAATATAAAATATCAGGATGCATCACATGTCATTGAGGAATGCACTCTTTCTTGAAATTTTTCATTCAGTCACGTGCACACCTATTGCGTGTATTGGAGAGACATAAGCTTTCTTACTATGGAAAAAGACTGCAGCCACTGCAAGATTGCTTTATTCTTACATCAGAGCCACAATTAAGATAATTCCAGCTAGAGGAGGATACTTTGTCCTTGATTTATGTAGTAGAATATGTTCCTTTTTACAGAAGGAAAAAAGAGCATTTTAAAAAACATTTTTCCCTTTTCTGAAAGAAATACAGCTAATTTTAGACATCATAGAGGATATAAACACAAAGAAAAATAAATTAAAATTTGTTCTTATTACTTAGAGATAACTATTCAATATTTTGATGTATGTATATTTTCAATCTTAAGGTTGTATGTTTGTGTTAAATGGGACTGTTACTACATATAATTTTATAACCTGCCCTTTTCAAATAACCACATAATATTATATTAACTGTTTTCTAAAATGCCATTTAAAATGGCAAAATTGCATTCAATTTAAGAACTTTTTAAAGCAAACTGGCAAGTGGATAAATAAAGCATGGGCTGTCGAGGACAGCATCAGCCATCATGGCACCTGGTATTTGCAAATGAAAATGTCAAGACAGGTCTAAAGAGGAAGATGAGCTGTGAACTGGGCGCTCTTAGTGAGAGGGAAGCATAACGGGAAAATGAAAATTCAAGATACTCTTCCTGAAGCGAAAGAGGGAACTTTCCCTCCAGTACCGCAGCACCCAGAGATGCCAGAAAGTGCTAAGAAATTTATGCTGGACACCAAGTGGACTCTAGGATGTCACAATTTACTTCAATTGGGGTAATAATTTGTACTGTTTTTGATAACTTCATTAAGTTATTTATCACACATAAACACCCTACAGGGGTTTACAATTTTTCAAAGCTCTTTTCAATAAATAGTCTTGATTGGACGTCATAATAGTCCTGTATGGTGAAGCAGGGCTATCCTTGTGATCTGTATTTTACAGATAAGGAACGCTTCTTTCTCAAGAGTTGGAGAGCCACAGAGCCTGTGCGGAGCTGGTCACCTTGTATGGGAACATCTTCCTCTGTTTCCTGCTCAGTGTGGGTCCTTTTGTTCTGCTTAAGTGTGTGTGTCATACAGCACCTGGCCAACTGCACTGCTATCTCTGTCACCTTCTGCAGTAGCACAAGGGGTGCGTGGTTCCTAATTGCTGGAGGGACCCATGGCCATGGGGGATGAATGCCCACTATTGAGGCTGACCTGGTTTGGTCTCTTCTTTATGTCAGTAAACTTGTTCTGTTCCGTGTTTGGCTGCTTTGTGTTTCCTTGGTGACTCTGATACAAAGATACAGTGGGGGGAAGTGCTTGGACTTCTGCTCCTGGTGACAGGTAACAGAGGCCGGTTGCTGGATAACAGGAATGCCGATAAAGTAACTGCACCTAGAATGCAAGGCTTCTAGCTCCTTGTGTGCTTTCACCATCATCTGTGAATGTCAAGTGGGTGTCCCTAAATGATTGGATTGACCCGCTGATGGGACTTAATTGGATGAGACTACAGACTCTTATTTCTAGGAGCTTCTAATCTGAGAGTAAGAAACGTTGTGATTATGTCAAGAGTAGCCCGTGATAACTTCTTAGCTTTTTAAATTGAGCGGAGGGCAACTAATGAATGAAATTTTCTTCTAGAACTGGGGTGTTTGCTTTTGGGTTGAAACTTCTTTATAATGATGAGTGCTGAATACCTCATCAGCCAAACCCCAGTGGGAGGGACTCAAGCTGGATATATCTTCTAAAGAATGTCACTTTCTAAAAGAGAGGGTGCTTCCACTTCAACAGTTTCATAGTCCCATGCATAGATTTCTGCTTATATAAGAACCTCCCTTAACACATCAATGGAAATGAGCAGAATAATGAAACCCCACCAGAGGAGTCCTCTGTTTTTCTCAGGCTAACAATGTGCTGACTTGCTTTTCTTGGTTCTCAAACGATGCAATCCGATAGCTCAGCAACATCCTGTTTGAGGGTTAATTATTTCTTTTTATGCCTATATTTAAGATGCTGAAATCCGTGATTCACTCCCTATCATTAGATGTAATGCGTAGAATATAGCCGTGTATAGCACATTAACTCTTCTCCTTTGACGGCTATTATTTTCCCCTCTGAGCAGTTGCCAGTGGACTCAGATCAAGAAAACATGATGGTAAGTGCGCCTATCTGAAGGGCAACCGTAGCTTTGTGATTGCCGTGGCTGTGAATCAAGAAACCACAGCTGTGTCCCTGTGGCCAACTATCCTCAAGGCTGGTACAGGCAGGAGCCCCTGGGATATGTGCACCTGTGTAGTTTGAAGGAGGGAACCTTTCTAGTTCAGTGGCCCCACCTTTTTGGCTTCTTTGCCCCTTGAGAGTGAAACCAAGAAATGACTTACAGAGCAGGAGAGTTGTCAGCGAGAGGGTGGAGAATGGAAAATGAGACCTCACGCATGTGAGGGAAGGGTGGGGAATAGTGTGAAGTTCACCTGAGGTGGCAAAAACAGTCTTCCTCCTCTCCCCTTCACTGGCTCTGTTTAAATAAGTAGAAGTTTCAGCAGATTCTGAGAATTAAACCCACTTGTCTTTCATCAGTGCTTCTCACACAAGAATAAGTGCTTAATTGGAATTGAGAAGGGGTCTTCTCTCGTTCCCAGCAGATACACCCTGATGAGGAAGAAAGGGAAAGACGCATGAACCAGGAGTAGGAAAAAAAATGAGGAAGTGAGAAAGAGAAGGACCAAACAGAGCCAGAGGAAGAAAGAGAGTCAACAAGTCTTGAATGGGACGACTGCTTTTTCAACATTGCCAACAGCTTAATGGCTGTCACTTGAGCACATGGGACTTCCTCTTTCTCCAGACACACTGAGCTGGTCTTTCACTGGTAACAATAAGTTAATTGAATAGCCTGTCAATGGATGGGCACATCACGGTTCCAAGCTTTGGGCTTTTGTTATATTTCTATGTGAGTCTGAAATAGCACCCATCTTTTATTTTATTTAAATATATTTTATTGATTATGCTATTACAATTGTCCCAGTTTTTCCCCCTTTGCCTCCTCCACCCCGCACCCCCACTTTCTCCAGCAATCTCTTCCCTCAGTTCATGTCCATGGGTCATGCATATAAGTTCTTTGGTTTCTCCATTTCCTACACTATTTTTAACATCCCCCTGTCTAGTTTGTACCTACCAATTTGTGCTTTTTAAGCACTGCACCTTTTCCCCCATTCTCCCCACTCCCCCTCCCAGCTGATAACCCTCCAAATGATCTCCATATCTACAATTCTGTTCCTGTTCTGTTTGTTTGCTTAGTTTGTTTTTTTAGATTCAGTTTTTGATAGTTGTGAATTTGTTGCCATTTTAATGTTCATAGTTTTGATCTTCTTTTTCTTAAAAAATAAGTCCCTTTAACATTGTCTGTACTAATGGCTTGGTGATGATGAACTCCTTTCTTTAGCTTTACCTTGCCTGGGAAGCACTTTACCTACCCTTCAATTATAAATAATAGCTTTGCTGGATAGAGTAATCTAGGTTGTAGGTCTTTGCTTTTCATCACTTTGAATACTTCTTGCCAGTCCCTTTTAGCCTGCACAGTTTCTTTTGAGAAATCAGCTGACAGTCTTATGGGAACTCCTTCGTACATAACTCTCTGCTTCTCTCTTACTGCTTTTAAGATTCTCTCTTTATCTTTAACCTTTGGCATTTTAATTATGATGTGTCTTGGCATGGTCCTAAATTGTTTGGGTCTAAATTGTTTGGGACTCTCTGTGCTTCCTGGACTGGTATGTCCATTTCCTTCACCAAATTAGGGAAGTAATTTTTCATAATTTTTTCAAATGAGTTTTCAATTTCTTGCTCTTCCTCTTCTCCTCTGGCATCCCTACGATTTGGATGTTGGTATGTTTGGAGATGCCTCAGAGGCTCCTTATACTACCTGCATTTTTTAAAATTCTTTTTGCTTCTTGCCATTCTGATTGAATGCTTATTTCTTCCTTATGTTTCAAGTAATTGATTTGAATCTTGGCTTCATCCCCTCCACTTTTGGTTCCCTGTAGATTTTCCTTTATTTCACTTAATGTGAACTTCATTTCTGCCTGGGTCTTTTTTATGCTACTGCCATACTCAATGAGTTTTTTGAGTATCCTGATAACCAGTGTTTTGAACTCTGCATCTGACAGGTTGGTTATCCCCATTTTGTTTAGTTCTTTTTCTGGTATCTTGTTCTGTTCTTTCACTTGGGCCATATTTCTTTGTTTCCTCATTTTGGCAGCCTCCCTGTGTTTGTTTCTGTGTATTAGGTAGAGCTGCTGTAACTCCCTGTCTTAGTAGCATTGCCTGTTGTAGAAAAGTCACCTGTAAATTGTGTGGGGCAGAACCTTAGGTAATCACCAGGGCAACCCACTTCACCACTTTGTGGCTCTGTGTTGGGGGAGGGCTTGGAGAGGGAACAATGCCACTGCTTGGCTTCTGGAGGCCTCCCAGGCACTTGCCCTCTTCTCCCTTTTCCAGTCACCTCACCTTCTCCTTGCAAGCAACTGGTATCCCTCCAGCCATGACCCTGGTGCTAAATCCCAGAGAGGGTGAGTTTATGCAAGTTCTAAGTCCGTTTAGGCCCTCAGAGAGGAGACTCCCGAAAATTCAGCAGTCTCCACCGCCTCTCCAACCCCTACTGGGTTCCACAGCCAGAAGTTATGGGGATTTTTTCTTCCTGGTGCTGAAAGCCTGGCTGCGTGGTCTGGACTGTGGCTGGGATCCCTCGCTCCCAAGGTATCCCTCCTGATTTTTATCCACCACACATGAATGTGGAACCACTTCTTCCACCACCTCTCTATGCCACACTGCATCTCTGTGCATCTCTGCCCATCTCCTACATGTCTCTGCTCCTCCTACAAATCTGGATGAATGTGGCTTCTTTAAATCCTTGGTTGTTGGAATTCCATACAGCTTCATTTTCTGATGATTCTGGGTGATATTTGTTTTATGGCCTAGTTGTAATTTTTTCTGTAGCTGTGCGAGGAGGTAAAGTGTGTTTACCTATGCCTCCATCTTGACTGGAAGTTCACATCCATCTTTTAAAAGAACACACACATCATCATTATCTTCTTCTTCTTCATCTTATTCTTGTTCTTCTTCATCATCATCATCATCGTCATCATCATCTTATAGCCAGCCCCTCCCCTTCTCCTCCTAAGCCTTATCCTTCCACAATTCAGCCTTTTAAATTGTTTCCGCAGTAATAGGGTATTTCTAACTGGGGTATTTAGGCTTGTCAGCTAATGTGTCAGGGACAAAGACTCAGAAATTTGTATCACAGAAGATCTGGTTATAATAAAAGAGAGAAATACATGTACTCTAATATAATGCTGGAATGTGTGAGTTAGATCCTGTGGCTTGCATCCATCTTTTTTTGCATATTTTCATATATTTCACCCACTGGACAGAGCTACTATGTAAACCTGTTTTGCTTTTGGATAAACATTTTCTCCCTTTTGGTACTTCCTTTCATTTTTATCACATAATGTTTTCAGGTAAGTCTACTCTTTTGCAGGTGAATGTGTAACGATGACAGTTTTAAGTTACGAGTAGCGGGGAACACTCTGCTTGGTCCCCATCTTTTTCTTTTATCCTGATGCCTCATTACAAGCCATTTATCTTGGGTTGGGTTCATGTGTATTACCACTTTAACTGATCTGACTGAACTGACTAATGAATCACGCTTTGGTTTCATAGAAGTGAACCAAATGGACGGTTCCTCAGAAAGCATTGCAATCAGTAGTTTGTTAACACTGCATGAACTAGTTTGAGTCCTACAGCCCCCTTTCCGCTACCTTTAACCTGATGCAGATGCCTGGATCTCTATGGTCCGGTATGCGTGGTATGCCCTGTTCTTACATACCTGTGGAGCTTGTCTCCCCTGAGCCAGGGTTGGGGTCTCCACTCTTCCCTTTACCTAAGGCTGAGCCAATGGGAGATATGATAGCAGATGCTTTTCTACTTGCCGACATGTGACTGACTTATAAAGGTTGGCCTGAGACTCCAGGAGGCTTTGAGAGCCAGGCAGCGTCAGCAGGTGAGGATTTCCTGCTCACCGTTAGCAGCAGCTGGTGATGTACGCAGCTGTCTCTAGTTGCTGAAGGACTTACACCATTTCCACTCATGCTTCTCCTTCAACCAAAGGTCATTCTTCTCCCCCACCCCCTCCAAACCAGAAAGGTCTTCGGGGAGTTAAAGTGGAATTGAAGTAGGGGCTCAGTCGCTCCAGTGCAGATGGCATGGGAAAGATGCAGAGTCAACTGGTTTTGGGTGGGGCTGAGGAATCTGCATTTTCCTCTAGGACTGAAAGAGATTCTGATGCAGGTGGACACCAGGCCTCATTCTGAGAAACGCTGGGAAGAAGATCGGCTCTCAGGGCCCACATTTCCCTAACGCTTCCCTTAGAAAGTCAGCAAATACGTTATGCCACAAGCTCCAACCACGTGCCATTTGTTGTGTTGGGTCCTGGAGATAGCGAGGCAAAGAACGTGAGCTCTAGCCTTTGTTCCTTTGGAGCTGCCCACTCTAAAGGGTCTGCGCAGCCCTCAGAGGGAGGCAGGAGATGAAAGGACTGTGTCAAAGGTGGTTTTCAAATTGAGGAGGGGAATGTTTGGAGATAATGAGAATGCTTCTTTGATCCCAACCCACTGAGATCTGGAGTTGAATTCAATGCTGACTAAGCTCTGACTTGCTTGATACCATTTATATGGTGAATAATGAAATAATAGTTGGTGACTCACAGCTGTCTAGAGAGCCTTATCGCATCCTACAATGAAAATACCACGGGCTCCTTAGTAAGAAGGGGAATTTCTGGGCTGGTGTCTCACCATAGTACTCCCCTCAGGAAATGATGGATGCACTGGGCAGGGCCTGGGATCCAGCAGAGGAAATCAGTTCAGGCAAAATCATCTTCATGTGGAAGCTGGGGCACTGCCAGTTGCTATGCCAAAGCTGACACTGAAGTCTCGGTTTAAGAGGGAACCCAGGTGACAGCACGGAGTAGAGCAGTGAGCCAACCTGAGGAAGGGGTGAGAAGCTGCAGTGGGGAGGGGGTATCTGTGTGTCGGAGAAGTTGCTGGAGGATAACCAAGGCCTAGCTCTGCCTTTGCAGGTGGGGTTGGTGGGAAAGCAGGTCACTGCTGGAAAGGAGGTGTGGGAGGCCCGGGTGTGTCCCAGAGGACTGGGTGCTGGGAGAGCACGTTCACAGAGGGGTGAGGCCACTGTGCCCTTCGGGCTATTTTGTGGTGGAGGAAGCCCCTGGAGGAGAAGGGGAAGGACCAGGGCAAAGCGAGAAGGATGGGCAGGATCCAAGAACTGTCGTGCTTCAGAAAGCTGGTTGGGTGGTGAGGAGCAGGGAAGAAGGGAAGGCTGTGAGTGCAAAAACTTGAGCTCGTATCTCTTTTCCTGAGACTCAAAACCATGCTGCATTTCTACCCACGGTAGAGTCTGATTGTCTCCTTCCCAGGTTTGTGCCCAAGCCGAGGGGCAAAGAGGCTGAGGGGGCAGAGGCTGCATGTGATGGGACCCATGCCAGAGCAGGGCCTGGGCTGAGTAGACAGCTGTTTCTAGAGCAGGTAAGGAGACACAAGCAGAAGAGCTGAAAGGAAGGCAAGTCACTTCTGGAATCATGAGCCAGCTTCACTGGGGAGGAGCCCAGCTCCTTCTTGGGGCTCTTGTGGTCTTTGCAGCATTTGCTTCGTCTCACCTGTAGCCAGTTACCAAGCGTTAGAAAAAGTCCATCCATCCTTCTGAACACAGATCCCCTTTCATTATTGAACTTGGACTAAGCGAGGGCCACCTTTGGCACGAGAGACACTTTCTTAAAGAAACAGACACAAACTAGGTCAGTTTCAGGGGTGGAGTGTTGCAATGCTTTTAGGGAGAAGCAAATGGGTGTTGCAACTAGGGATGGGCAAACGAGTTCTGAAAAAATGCCCCCCGCCCTCACCCCCAGTTTACTGAACTTTCTCTTGTTTCGTATTTGAGCTAAATGATGGTTCAAAACATTTTTTTTTCTAGGTTTCTTTTTTTTTTTTAATAAGTGAGAACTATTTTCCCCATGCACCTCTTTCTGTTTGTGGAATCTTCGGCCCGCAGAGCCTTTTCCAATGGTAACTTAGAGTACGATCAACATAAATGTTCCTTTGCTCTACAAGGTTTGATCTGGAAGGGACCTCTGAGATCACTCTTCACTGTGGCAAAGCTGAGACTGAGATTTGTCCATGGTCTGGGAACAAGGTCTTGGCCTTTCTGTTAAGCCATTTCAGAAAGACTTCTACAGACATCTTCTGAAAAACACCCTTCATTGTCACCATTTCTGAGGCTCAGGAAGTGGTTCTTAATTCATTATATTTAATTTCACTTATTTATTTTTTTGCAGAGTAGGGGTCTTGGTTAGGATGTATGTCGTTCCAATATAATTTGAGGGACATTTGACATTGCCACTTTTTCAACTAGGGAGGAGAGGTCTGAGAAGTGCCTCTAAAGGCAAGGCTATATTTTGCCAGAATGTTCCTGTTCCATTTGAGTTTAAATCTGGGAATACTTAGAGCTGTTTGTAAACTGAACTTATAAGTAAGCTTTATAAACATCTTTAAGCTTGTAGACATGTTCACCAGGTGACATATTATCCCCTCCTCATCTGAATGCCCACTTCATTTCACCTGTTTCTCTTTTGTGTTGCTGCAATATTTTATCATGTGTTCTAGTCATTAATTTAATATACTGTATTCCCTGAACTGTACTTATAAGAGCTCTGAAGACCTAAACTGTGTCTTGTTCATCAATGCCTTGAGATTAGTAGGTACTCAAAATGTGATTGTTGGGTTAATGATGGTCCCTGCAGTGACAAAGGTCATCCTTTGTGAGTCATGCTTGTGTCCTCTCACTAACTCACTTGACATCCATCAGTGATGGACAGGCTTCATTTGGAAGTTGGGTTCTTTATCATTATTATTTAGCTTCTTTCAAATCTCTTTGCATAGAAATACATAATAAAAGTAAAAATATGTAAATGGATGGGTAACATTTTTCTTGAGAGGGGAATGTTGCAAAAGACCACATTAACAGACTATGCAAGCATCAAGATGACTGTTGTAATTCTGGTGTAAGAGGACACAGGTCCTCTTGTAATAGACTTACTTCAGTAAGTCTATTGACTTACTGAAAATTTACGTCTACCTCATACCTACTGAAAGCTCTCTTAAGTATGTGACATGGATGTGCTGATAGGAAACCATTATGGCATTTTATTTGGCTGATGGTGCGGTCACTGTTGAGGCATGTTCCCATGGGATGTGCCAGAGAATCTGCTGATTGGCATGATAGATTTGAAATCTTCTTGGGCTCTTAGAGAGGTATGATGTGTCAACACTTCCTCTCTGTTCTTGTTCATCTGATATTTGATTGTAAGTCATGAAATTAGCGAGGGACATTTTTATACTTCCTTTCAAAAAGAGGAATTAGAATTTGACCAATGCAAATGAACCCTTTTTGAGCTCGATGACAGTCTTTCACCAGGGCCCAAATTCAAAAATGCACTCCAGGTCTAGGTCTTCGTTTTTATTTTTATTTTTATTTTATTTATTTATTTTTATTATTTTCTTCCCAGGTCTTCATTTTTAAATGAATAAGTGAACCACTCTGTATGTCCTTTCACAACGGTGTTCATCAGCTTAGGGGCCTTGAGAGGTCAGGATACCAGCAAACAGGTCCCAGGTGAGCATGTGCTCATTCGTATTAGCTTCCAAACCTTCATATTAGCTTCTGAACCTGTAGGTGATTTTGGCTTCTGGGATCTGAGGTGGTACTGCCAGACGTGGAAATGCCTCATCACTGGGCCCTGGGCCCTGACAGTATGTCTGTTTGCTCTTTTGTTTTGGTGGAGGAGGTTGGCCTGGATGTGGTGGTTGAGGGTAAATAAAGGGCGGACAGATAATTCCCCTTCAGTCACCAATATAATAATAAAGTATTTGGGGGGTGAATTGATGTGGAGGAACATCAAATATTTTAAAATCCTAAGATCATTAAGTCCACCTTTCTTCTGCTTCAGACAAAGTGATTATACCATTTAGGAGTTACCCGGGGTCGCAGAGAGGTTCTGAGTGCAGCAAATCAGGGCCTCTGCAAGTGTTTGCTGTGAGCTGCGTCCTGCTGCTGAGACTTCACTTCTGTGTTTTGGAAAGTTCTTTGCATTGGTTGGCAACTGCTCCATTAATTCAATCCTGCTTAAATCCCAGGAAAACAAAGTAACCCAATTCTTTTTTGTGGCCGATCACTAGTTGTTATTATTGTCATTGTTTCTGTTCATGCCAATTCTTGATCAAATGCCATGATCACGTGGTCTGCTTCCTTCCACAGCTCAGAGTACCTGCCCACATTTGCACATCGGGTCCCCACAACACTGGTGGGTGACACAGATGGGGAAAATATTAGAGACACTGACCGAAATGGGTACGTCTCTGATGCTTGATTCTCAACTACAAGAGTATAGAACCACTTTTCTTTCCTCTCAGGAGCCCCTGTTACCAAAAAGAGTATTCTCTTTAACTGTGCTAATGAGGAGAACAAATCAGCAGAAAATGATATTCTGAGCTGTTTTCTCAGTGCTGGAACTGGATTTGCTCTTAAGTATCCTCATTTTCTGTCATTCAATTCTTCTCTGTCCTCCCAGAAGAATAAGTAAATCCAACAAATACTTGTCAGGATCCAGACTATATGTAGCTTTGTGTTGTGCAAAAGTACGATGACAGGAACACAGGGAGAGATCCCAGCCCTTCAGGTGCCTGGAGAAAAGTAAGGTTCTTACACAAGAAGACTTAAACCGGCAGAGATGACAGAGGCACTGCACGTACTGAGCACCAGATGAATGATGCAGACAGAAATTGCTGTCCAACCAAGTTCAGCAAAGACAAAAATTGCAGTCCTACGGGAATGATTGCCCCAGAAGCCTTGTTGGGGAGGAAAGAAGTTCACCACTTAGCTCAGCAGGGCTAAAGGTATAACCTTCTTCTCTCAATTCCCTCTCCTCCCCTCGCCTCCCCTCCCTACCTTTTCCCTCTTTTGAGTCCATAAGCATAAGAGGATGATTTTGTCCATACTCCTACCTTAACTTGCAGTGCGTATGAAAAATGCAGTTATTTGCCCTGATCGCTCTTGTGTAAATGTGGTCTTAACTACAAAATAGGTATTCTTCTAGGCACTGCTAAGGAGAAGTCTGATGTTGCACACAGACAGTTAATGTTCTTGTGTAGAAATCAGTGAGGGGGCTCATGAGTGCACAGAGCTCATGGCCTTTCTCTTCCATCTGTCACTGAACTTAAGTTTAATTTTAGGCACATGAAATAGCATAACTTAAATGTAAATGATTAAAATTTAACAATTTAATCTTTTAAATTAAAATTAGGCAAAAAAAAAAATTCATCTCTTAACAATAGCAACAATGGCTACAACAACAATGATAGACTGAGTAAAATAAGACCTGGTGTCTGTTCTAGGGATTAGAGGTACTGCACTTGTTATCCTCAAAGAAGAACTTCTGGGTCCTTTCCTCTTGGTTCCTCAACCTTGAATCAACATTTTTTTCATCAATCACTTCTATTCGTAAGAAGCAGGGGGCATTGGAATGAGATGGTTGGATGTGATCCTGGCTCTGCTGCTTACTAACTGCATGGCCCTAGGAGTATTTCTTATCCTCTGATAACCTCATGTTCCCCATCTGGACATGGCAGTGGTAATGCCTACTTCATTGGATTCCTGGAAGATTAAAGGAGATCCTGCTTATGAGATGCTTAGCAGAGCCTTGGCATGTGTTAAGGACTCACTAAGTAGCGTTAAGGATCTGGTTCCAGTTTAAGGGATTCACATGGAAGATCTACTATGATGAAGAGAGGTGGGGACACCTTTTCTCATCTGTACAAGTTTGGGGTAGGATTGACTTGCATTAGAGCCTTACAGAGTGTTAATCTGCTTTGGATTCATCACTTAGGAGTTGTGTCATCTTGAGCCAGTTATCTTGCCTCTCTGTGCCCCAGTCTTCTCATGTCCAAAATGAGGAGAAAAACTGTATCTGCTTCATCAAGCTTGCAATGAGCACACACAAAGCAATGAATAGTTCCTGGCCGGCAGTAAATGCTCAATAAAGGTTGACTATTTTAGTGTATTATGCTACTCACTTAACACATTTGAGTGGAATTATAGAATGACTTCACAGAGGAAAGCTGTTTCTTTTCTACCCTTATGGTCTTTGGTTCTTCCAAATTATAATAAGATACAAGTCCTGTTGTTGTAACAGATGTCTTCATGTCAGTATAGCTTCTCACCCATTGACACATCATTGCTGACATTTTAGTAGGTGTAGAAAAAATGTTGTGGTCTGGTCTATGTAGCAAAAATATTTCTGGGAGGCCCCTCTGATTAGCTTTATTATTGCTTTTAATGAACTGCATATGGGCAATCAAACATGCTTGGAAAGAGGCCATATTGGTTTTAAAGACAGATGATCTATGATGATCTGAAACTAGTTTTCATTCAATTGTGGACTTGAGGAATTCTAGCTAATGTTTCTAGGAGCTGCCACCAAATATTTTGTGGTATTCCCCCTGTGACTACCACAGTGTTTTGTTTTTGTTTTTTAACTTCTTCCCTACACTATACATCGTACCCTGGGTTTCTAAATGATGTAGATATAAAGTAACATATCTCAGTTTTAATATTTTAAATTTTATTTTTATCAGAGTTACACATGCACATAGTTCAAAGAATCAGATTACAAGACTTTTGAGAAATGCTAATCCCTTGCCCAATGCCCCTACTATGGCCTAAATGCTTATGTCCCCCCACAAATTCATACGTTAAAGCCTTAATCCCCAATGTGATGGCATTAGGGGGTGAGGCTATTGGTAGGTGCTTAGGCCAGTGATTTCAACATTTTTCATCTCATGGCATGCTTAAACTAATTACTGAAATTCTACAGCACAACAAAAACTAAAAATTTTGCTGATCTAAGAAAAAATAGGTATAATTTAGATTCACTCACACTGGACCACTATTGTTGTGTTGGCCGTTGTCATTTTTTTTTATTTGACAATCTAAGGGAAAAGAGTCTAATGCCCCTAAATAGTCAGGTGTTGTGTGTTTTAGAAACACACTGGTTGAAAATCATTGGCTTAGGTCGTGAAGGTATAGCCCTCGTGACAGGAATAATGCTGTTATCGAAGAGACCCCACAGAGCTTCCTAACCCTCTTCCCTCATGTGAGAAGTATGAGAGCCTGAAGAGGACCCTTACCAATGTGCTGGTACTCTGGTCTCCACCTTCCAGCCCCCACAACTCTGAGGGATATGTTTCTGTTGTTTATAAGCCGTCCCGTCTACAATAGCAGCCCAGACACACTAAAATGCCACCCCATCCCCAGCACACTTTCCTGAGTCTTAGAGGAAATCACCTTCAACTGTTTTAACTCTTCTTTTTGGTATCAATTTCCATGATCTCAAAATAATGTGTTTTTTTTTTTTAGTGCTTTTTTAAAGATTTCATTATCAGGTATTTTCTATTTTCTTCCCTCTTTCGAAGATGAATCTTTCACCAAATGTGTACCTCACCTGTTTTCCCATCCCTCTTTCAATACGTCCTGCCCATCTTCCTTAGTCTCCCAACACAATTATGTAGTAAATGTAGGCATGTTGTTTTAACTATGTAAATGCTAATGGCAACTAGGATTTGTTATACTATGATTAGCCTGATTTCTTCCAAAACTTTTTGATTTGACTGAAGATAATAATGTCTTGTTTTCACTTGGTTTTTGTTTTTAATCACCACTAATTCCCAAGCTTCCTTTCATTTGTTTTAATACCCTTTCAATATATACAAATTCGTCAATTAAACTCTTGATTCATTTCTTGGCAAGTTCTTTCTTTCTGATCCCCAATCTGATGATTGCCCTCTAGCCTTAAAATCTCCCTTCACTTCATCCTAGGGATCCCTTCATCCCTTTGTGGGATTGGAACCCTGTTTTCTGGTTCATGTATCTTCATGTCTTCCCTTCTTTCCTCACTTCATTTGTTGGAGAAAGTCCTCTAGGAGCTTCCTTAGAAAGTGTGCATGGGAGATGAACGCTTGAGACCATACACATCTCAAAGCATCCTTAGACTGTCCTCACACTTAATAAGCTTAATGTAAAATTCCCACTTGTAAATAACTTTCCTAAGCATTTTCAAGGCATTACCCCCATTGTCTTCTACTTTTTAACATTGACAGTGAGATGCCTGAGTCCATTTTGATTCTTGATCATGTGTATGGGAGTTTCTTTTCCCTCCCTTCCATATTTCTGAATCTTTTCTTTGTCTCAGTGATTATAACTTCACAAAGCTGTGCCTTGGTGTAGATCTCTTTTCATCCACTCTGCCAGACATTCAGGCTCTTTTAATCTGGACATTCATGTTCCTATTTCCTGGGAAATTTTCTTGAATAATTTATTTGATAATTTCACCCTTACCTCCCTTCATTCTTTTCTGTCTTTCGTTCTAGAATTCCAGGACCTGTATCTAATTTTCTCTTAATGTGTTTTTTATTTTTCACCTTTATGCACAACATTCTGGGACATTTTTCTGACCTTAATTTACAATGCTTTTTTTGAGATGTTAAATTTCTGATACCATATTTTCATTGAGATAAAACTGACATATCATATGGTATCATTTTTAACTTTCAAGAGCACTTTCTTGATTTTATCTACTTTTTCTTTTTTTAAAAAGAATACTATTATTTTATATATTGATGATTTTTTTGGAAGCATTCATTTTCTTGCATAGTGTATCTTCCTTCCTTGTTGGATTTTTCTGTATGTTTTGGCCTCGCCTTTTTCTGTTAAAGGCTTTTTCCTTGAGTGTTTGCTGATACTTTAAGGGTGGGAGCTAAAAAAGCTAATTGGATTCTCAATGCTCATGAAGAGGGGATGTTGACTGTGGTATAACCTGGCTGGTCCATTTGTGTGGGGAGCCCCCACATCAATTTTTAAGTTTTTTTCCCATGGGCTCATCAGTTATCTAGGATACTGCTCTAGTTTCCACTCGACATGAACATTTCTGGATGCCAGAGTTCTGAGTGAGTGGGAGAGAGAGCTAGGGATCCGAACTTGCAAGATGTAAACTTTAATTTTAACCCAACTGTTTTCTTGTGGCTCCCCTTTCAAGTGTGCCTTAGGTACCCCAATCTAGCCATCCTCCATTATAGCTTCTGTGGGGAATAAACCTTCAGATTTCTGTGAGGGTGCGGAAGTGCAGGGAATGTGGGTCCCTCTTTCCTTCTTAAGTGATTTTGACCTGCCTTCCTGTTTACAGCCTTATCTTCACTCTCACTGCCAGAGAGGCCTAATGGTAACACCTGAGCCTTTTGGGCATACGGGTGGTAAAATGTGTTTTTTGGACTCCCTCACTGTGGTTTGGTATTGAGGCTGCTACATTTTTTGCAGCACCATGGTGCTGCTCACGATTCTGCCATTTTGTCCTTGTTGATGTATTCCTTAAAATAAATTTCTTCACTGTTATTTTTATTGGGGTTTCAAGAGAGATTGGAGACAATTGCATGTTTCAACCCACTTATAAGTGGGAACCATGATTGAGGATTTTTTGGGGCAATAAAACCTGGAACATTGATGCATGAATGTGTATGTTTGCATTAGCGGACTGTATGCTTATTTTTAAGAAAGCTGTTGTTAGCTAGCACAGACAAATCTTAAAAAAAAATATTTATTTAGTTTTTTAGAGAGAGGGGAAGGGAGGAAGAAAGAGAAGGAGAGAAACATCTGTCGGTTACCTCTCTCACATACCCCAAATGGGGACCAAACCCTGAACCCAGGCACGTGCCCTGATCAGGAAACAAACCTTCAACCTTTCGCTTTGTGGGATGATGTCCAAACAAATAAGCCACACCGGCCAGGGCCAGAGAGTTCTTTAAATCCTCTTTTATAATTGCCTTCATAGCCCACAATGCATTCCTTTGAAGTTATGCAAAGGTAAGAATTTTATATTTCAATAGATTTGATTTTTAGAAGCACCAAATGCCACATGGAAAGTAGACTGGTAAAAAAAGGCCAGTGATAAACCTTGGCTTTCATTTTTAAAAAGTCTTGCTGATTCAGCAATGGATGTGAAGTCAGAAACTGATTTATTGAGAGTAGTATAGAGTGTATAGAGTGGGGAAGATTTCTCAATTGCCTTGAGGCTGAAGTTGTGACTGACCGTTTTTGAGCAAGGGTATCATTATTGAAATAATTCATAGTCTCCTAATATCAACATCAAGTTGCGTTCATAAACACAGGTTTCTCTTTTCTCTTTTCCAAGTTGTATTGAGATATAATTGACATATAATATTTAATAGGCTTAAGGTATAAAACACAATGGTTTGATATATGTATTTACTATGAAATGACTACATCTAGTTATGATTCATTATTTCATGTAGTTACAATTCTTTTATTTATGATGAGAACCTTCAAGGTCTACTCTTTCAGTAACTTCGAAACACACATTATGGTATTTTTAACTACAGTCGTAGTTAAGTCGTAGTACAGTCGTCATAGTTGTACATTACATCCTCAGGACTTACTTTAACTTCTTAAAGGTTCTATTTGTTATAATCATATTGGCCAAACCTCTTAAACCCTTAAGAGGTAAGGGTTTTTCAGCTTAGAATCTTAGAGCTGGAAGTGTTTGTAAAGATGGTTCAATTCACATATATAGGTGGAGATACAAAGGTCAAAACTGAGATCGATTTACTTGCCCAGTTTTACATACTAGAACCAAAGTTGTTGATTCTAGTGTCAAATAGAAGTGAAACAACTTTACTTATTTTTAAGGACAGTTTGGCTGAGTGTTGATTGTTCAAAATCTTTATGAGAAAAGTGAGTAGGTTCTTGTTTTTCTCTTTCTGTGCTACAGAGATGGAGAACCATTTGTTTTTTCCATGTAAAAGGGCAAAGATATGAACAAGATATAAAAATGAAATCCAATTTTGTAATAAGGAAGAACACATAGAAAAATGAGAGGAGCAATAGACATTGCATGTATATGTGAGAGAGAGAGAGAGAGAAAATGAGAGAGAGAGATACTTTCATTTCTAGCTGATCTTTAGCTCAAATCTGTATCAGTGAGACTTGTTTCTTTGGGAAATAGAAGATCACGTTCACAGGACTATAACTGTCCTCAACACCACGTATGGCAGTAACCACATTCAATGAGTAGAACAGAGAGCCTTGTTGAAAAATTATTACTTCTAAATGGAAAGCATTCCTGCCTTCATTCAGATTGAGCTAGAGGACAGAGCACGTCCTCTGGGGCCAAGTTGGGGAGAAGGCCCTCAATGGCCTCCTTCTTCAGCAGCAGAGGAGCCTGCGAGAGGGCGGCTGCCTTGGAGTGCTTATGGCCCTACCCAGGTGCCGGAAAACAGGTTGAGGGACAAAAATGAGCATTAGTAGGCAAACTCATTGCTTCTGGGTCTGAAGTCACCTGTAGTCTCACAACTGTGGCACAATGCACAACGTCTGTGTGAATTTGTTCATGAAGTTCTGGTTGACCAAACAATCCATTTGGTTGGGAAAAAGAAACTAATTGTACTGGCTTGACCATTTCATAAAACAGCTTTGAGCCCGTGGCGTACAGCCCCAGCCACCATTTCTGGTATCTCTTGCTGCACTTATCAGCAGGGATTGCTTCAATTTGTATAATGTAAGAAAAAAGAGGCTCAATGAAATGCACTTGGTTCTGTGTCTCCACATGAGCAGTTAACAAATTAACACAGGGGAAGCTTTTGCAAATGAGAGATTAAATTTCCCTGTTTATGTTGGAAATCTCTGTTGGTCTCTGTCAGCAAAAGTGTAATAACATCCCTTCCGTGTTGGGCTGGCTTTCAGTTCCTTTGTTATTTTTATTTCTTTTGTTCCTGCAATGAGCTTTTAGAGTGACCATCTCTCTCATTAGGGTGGGCTTCCTTGGGGAGGGGTGGTAGTGGAGTGGAGGTAGGATTGCCAAATAAAATACAAGATGCCCCGTTTAATTTGAATTTCAGGCAAGCAATTAGTAATTAAAAAAAAAATTTATAAGTATGTCCCAAATATTGTATGGGACATACTTATACTAAAAAAGTATTCCTTGCTTACCTGAAATTCACATTGCATGGGGCGTCCTGTGTTTTTATTTGCTAAATTTGGGTAGCACCAGAGTTTTCCAGGGCTGTAGGAGAAGGTTGCTTTCTCTCCCCTCTTCCTTTTTGTTTGGGACAGGCTATATTTTAACTTGCACCCGAGACTTGATTTCCTAGGGCTGAGTCCACCTGCATCAGGCACTGACCCAGTAATCAAGATAAAGAATACTTCAACATAATATTTAAAAAAGTAAAATAAAAAAATGACCTTCTTTATAATTTTTCATATTTTCATCATAAATATTGATTTTTATCATAAATATAAATATCTTGATATTAATGTTTACTTTAAAAATATGCATGAAAATATTCTATATCTTGATTACAGAGTTTTTTTGCACACCCTTAAATTTTGCACCCAAGGTGGCGGGTGGCAAGAATGTTTACTGTAAGTTTGTAGTCTCACTAAGAACAGTGTCAGAATTCTTCCTTTAGAATTAAAATACGGGTTTTTCAACTTTTTTGACTTTGATTTTCATATAGATTTGAAGAAGTCTGTGGTCTTCCCTCACCAGTTTTAATATAGTAGTTATTTTGATCTTGAGTGAAGTTTCTTACCTCCATTACCCCAGCCTTTGTCTATGCAGATACCGTTTGTTCCTGACTTTTTTCTTTCAGGCAGAAGATTCCTGTCACATTGTTTTAGACATGAGTAGAAGACCTTGGCTGTGTTTAGTAGCAGAAGCTTCCTGAATAAGCTTGGAGAGACAATTGGGCTTAGATGGATGGGGGAAGGACTGATGGTTGTTGAACTTTAATGTCATTTTAATGAGTATTTAAAATATTTGTTCACTAATCATCAGAGAGATGCAAATTAAAACCACAATGAGATGTCATCTTACACCCATCAGAATGGCTACTGTCAACAAGTCAACAAACAACAAGTGTTGGCTAGAATGTGGAGAAAAGGGAAAACATGTGTACTGCTGGTGGGATTCCAAATTGGTGCAGCCATAATGGAAAACAGTATAGAGCTTCCTTAAAAAAGTAAAAATATAACTGCCTTATGACCCAGCAATTCCTGTTCTGGGAAAATACCCAAAGAAACCTGAAATATTAATTTGAAAGAATATATGCAACACCATTATATTCATTGCAGTGTTATTTACAATTGCCAAAATTGGGAAGCAGCCCAAGTGCCTGTTCATATATATGAGTGGGGAAAAAAGCTGTGGTACATTTACACAATGGAATACTACTCAGATGTAAAAAAGAAGAAAATCTTACCTTTTGTGAAAACACAGATGGACCTAGAGGGTATTATGCTAAGTGAAATATAAATCAGATGGAGAAAGACAAATATGATACGATTGTGGCCTCTGAAGAACAAATAGATTTCTGGTCAAGATGGAAGCATAGGTAGATACACTTTGCCTCCTCGCACAACCAAAAGAAGGACAACAAATTTAAAAACAAAAACGTAACCAGAACTGCCAGAAAGCTGAACTGTATGGAAATCTCACAAACAGGGAGTTAAAGGAGAAACATTCATCTAGACTGGTAGGAGGGGTGGAGATGGGCAGCTGAGGGGAGAGGGCACAAGGCAGGGTGGTGGCTGGTGGACCAGGTGGTCCCATATTTGTGTGCAGATACACCGGGAGGAACAACTGGGGAGTGAGAGAGACCATGCAACCAAGGGTTCCAGCGCAGGAAAATAAAGCCTCAAAACCTCTACCGAGAAATCCTGTGGGGGTTGCAGCAGTGGGAGAAACTGCCAGTCACACAGAAGAGCTTGTCTGAGAGACCCACAGAGTCCTAGGATGTACACAGACCCATCCACCTTGGAATCAGCACCAGAAGGGCCAGATTTGCTGATGGAGAGCAGGGAAGTGACTGAAAGCCAGCCAAGAGCCAAGCAAGTGGCATTGTTCCCTCTTGGACCCCTCCCCCACAGACAGCACCACAGGGCAGTGCGTGGGTTACCCCACCCTAGCGAATACCTAAGGCTCTGCCCCTCACAATGTAATAGGCACACTGAGACAAAAAAAAAAAATGTGGCCCAAATGAAAGAACAGGTCAAAGCTCCAAAAATAGAACTAAGCGATGAAGACACAACCAACCTAACAGATGAAGAGTACAAAACACTGGTAACCTGGATGCTCACAGAATTGGTGGGGCATGGTCTCAAAAATGGAGGAAAAAGTAAAGAGTATGCAAAGGGAAATAAAGCAAATTATACAGGGAACCAACAGTGAAGAGAAGGAAATTGGGACTCAAATCAATGATTTGGAGCAGAAGGAAGAAATAAACATTCAACTAGAACAGAAAGAAGAAACAAGAGTTCAAAAAAAATGAGGAGAAGTTGAAGAACCTTTGGGACAACTTTAAACCCTCCAATGTCCGAATCATAGGGGTGCCAGAAGGAGAAGAGGAAGAACAAGACATTGAAAACTTATTTGAACAAATAATGAAGGAGAACTTTCCCAGTCTGACAAAGGAAATAGACTTCTAGGAAGTCCAGGAAGCTCAGAGAGTCCCAAAGAAGTTGGACCCAAGGAAGCACACACCAAGGCACGTCATCATTACATTACCCAAGATGAAAGATTAGGAGAGAATCTTAAAAGCAGCAAGAGAAAAGGAGAGAGTTTCCTGCAAAGGGGTTCCCATAAGACTATCAGCTGATTTCTCCAAAGAAACCTTGCTGGCAAGAAGGCACTGGAAAGAAGGATTCAAAGTCATGAAAAACAAGGACCTCCATCCAAGATGACTCTATCCATCAAAGCTATCATTTAGAATGGAAGGACAGACAAAGTGCTTCCAAGACAAAGTAAAGTGAAAGGAGTTCATCATCACGAAGCCCTTATTACATGAAATGTTAAAGGGATTAATCTAAGAAAAAGAAGATGATCAAAACTATGAACAGTAAAATGGCAACAAGCTCACAATTATCAACAACTGAACTTAAAAAAACAAAAACAAAAACGAAGCAAACTAAGCAAACTGCTCGAACAGGAACAGAATCACAGAAATGGAGATCACATGGAGGATTATCAGTGGGGAGTGGGAGGGAAGAGAATGGGGGGGAAAGGTATAGGGAATAAGAAGCATAAATTTGTAGGTACAAAATAGACAGGGGAAGGTTAAGAATAGTATAGGAAATGGAGAAGCCAAAGAACTTTTATGTACGACCCATGGACATGAACTAAGGTGGGGAGGATGCTGGTGAGGGAGGCTGCAGGACAGAGGAGAATAAAGGGGAGAAAAACATGGGACAACTGAAATAGTATAATCAATAAAATATATTAAAATAAGCAAGTAAATAAATAAATCTTAAAAAAAAGAACAAAATAACCTAGCAAGCAAAAGAGAAACAGACTCATAGATGGAGATGGGGGGAGTGTTGCTGCGTGAATAAGAAAGGTAAAGGGATTCAGAAGTACAAAGTGGTGGTTACAAAATAGTCATGGGAGGTAAAGTACAGCACAGGGAATATCGTCAATGATATTGTAATAACTATGTATGTTGCCAGGTGGGTGCTAGAATTGTTGGGGGGAATCACTATGTAATTTATATAATTATCTAACCACTATGCTGTATATCTGAAATTAATATAAAATAGTATTGAGTGTAAACTGTAATTAAAAATAAAATTTAAAAGGCAGTAAATGCTATTTACTGGTTTTCAATGTTGAGAAATATCCTCTCTACTTCCCTGTTTAGCAACCACTTGAAGGTGAGCTTACTGTCTCTGGGAAGATGTTAGAATTGCATTTCAGTAGAATTTTTTTTTTAGAGTGACAATAACCATCATTCAGCAAGACGTTTTTTAGAAATGCATGGGGCATTGGGGCATCTCCTTCCCTTCATGCTCGAGTTCCTCCTTCTGTCCTCAGAAAGTTCTTTCCCAGACCAGTTTAGGAAGCATGGCTATGCCACCTGGACAAAAATATCCCATTACCTTTAGGTGACCTTTTTCTGAGACTTGGGAATGGAGTGTTTCAACTATAGGTCAGGCACTGGATGACTTTACTGGTGCTCCCTGAAAGACAAGGCTGATGAATAGCATCTGAACCCTGTTTCCCTAACCCTTTCGGCTGAATTAGAGGCTCTCCATAAGGGTAATCCTGAGTGATTCATGATGCCTGCTTCAGCACAGTCACACATCATATAAATACAAATTGACAGTTTGCACACACTGGCTTCATGATGGTATTTACTTAAAATCCTCTCAAGTACACTCCCAATGGCAGCCATGGGGACAGCTCTCCGGTGAAGGCTAGCAAACAGAGAGGCACCAACTTGTCTATCCGGCCACCAGAACACAGGAGTCTTTTGAGCACTCAAGCTCTCTTTTTGTGTCACTTGGCACTTAACACCCATGGGGTCAGGCAATTGGTTTTGTTAGTTGATTGCAAGGATAGTTCTTTAAAAAACAAACAAACAGAAAGGTAGTAAACTGAGACCCGTGGATCATCCCTTTGGTTGTCCTGAAATTTTGAAGATGGAATAAAAAAATCGAGACTCTGAAATAGTAACGAGGTGGGAAAATGGATGAGCTGCTAATAACCTGCTAAGAGAGAGTTTGAGACATTCGAGAACACAAATAAAGCCCTAACTGGTGAAAGTGTAAAGAGAAAAACTCATATAGATACCCACAAGAAAACATTTGGTTCCGTTATGTTACAAAAAAAATTCTTGTTAGCTAATAATGAAAAACCAGTAGGCAAATACCAACTCTTGTTGATGGATATTTGTGTTTTCAACCCTGGCAACCCCACTGCTTCAAGGAGATGTCGAAAACAGAAACACTGTTCATTTAGAGCAATATGAAGGCCATCCATACAGTATATCGTGACTGCTGATCCTAGACTCAGGAGGAAAAAAAAATAGGAAGCAAGATTTGGAGAAGAGTGGAATTCATATCAATAAAAGCAGAACCAGCTCAGACCCTCCTCAATACCAGTTTTTAGGCAGGCTCCTTTGGTGGTTAAACGTGGTATGAAAACATCTTTTTAATGGTGTTGGGGAGCCTTGGTTTCCTTCGTATGTAAAGACATCTCGTATTTATTTGAAAGGACTCCTTCTCCTTCCTGGCTTCCTCTGACATTCAGCCTAATGCTTCCTCGTTTCTCAGCCAGAGCGTGAAGCAGGTCCCCCTGGAGATCGGGGAGGAAAGGAAGCAGCCCCGGAGCAGACGGCAGCTGGCAGGGCTGCAGGACAGGAGCTGCGTTCTACAAGTCACCTGCTTTTACCGTTTGTGCGTCATAATAACCACGATATTATTTATTCTCATCAATTGATAGTCAATTCACTTTAAGCATTTGGATCACCCATGATTTATGTATCCTACCTGAAGTTTAGAAAGTGGAACAAAAATAAATCAGTGCTATGGAACAGTAACAGAGGTGGGATAGAATGATTTCCTAATAACATGCTAAGAGAGTTGCGGACGCGCAAGCTCTAATACAGTCCACAGACGCGCTGTTGACACAGTGCCACATTTAGGCC
Source organism: Mormoops blainvillei (assembly GCA_004026545.1). Taxonomy (NCBI): domain Eukaryota; kingdom Metazoa; phylum Chordata; class Mammalia; order Chiroptera; family Mormoopidae; genus Mormoops; species Mormoops blainvillei. The sequence goes on along the minus strand of PVJD01004287.1, from coordinate 115,135 downwards.
TAACAATTTGTTTACTGCGTCCTGACAGTGCATAAACAATCTTCTGAGTGACGCCGACCATCAAGGCACCTCCATTTCCTGACTGGTTGGATTTGCTAATGGCTTGTTTGGTTTGAAAGCGACCAAAGTCATAGTTTATGTCAAATATAATGATTTTGACTTTTCTAAGTGAGTACTTACAATATGTAGTCCACCAGAGCTTAAAGATAAAATATAGCAAAACCATAATATCTTTCTCTTAACAATTTTTAAAAAGGGAATGAGAAAATAAGCCACAGACTTGGAGCAAACACTTGCAAAAGACACATCTGATAAAAGACTGTTATCCAAAATATACAAAGATTCCTTAAAATATATAAATATGTAAGACAACAAACGATCTGACTCAAGAATGGGCAAACACCTCCACAGACATCTCACTGAAGAAGACATACAGACATCACCTGAGCATATGAAAAGAGGCTCCCCATCATATATCCTCAGGGAAATACAAATGAAAACAATGAGATTCCACTAGAGACCTTTAAAATGGCCAAAATTTGGAACATGGACAATACCCATACTGGTGGGGCTGAGGAACAACAGGAACTCTCACTTATTGCAGGTAGGAATGCAAAATGGTATAGTCATTTTGGAAGACAGTGGTTTTTCTTACAAAACTAAACAAAACTCTTACCACATGATCCAACAGTTGTGCTCCTTGGTAAATACCCAAATGAGTTAAAAGGTTATGTTCACACAAAACCCACACACAGATGTTTTTGGCAGCTTTATTCATAATAGCCAACACTTGGAAGCAACCAAGACATCCTTCGGTAGGTGAATGGATAAACTGTCGTGTATCAGACAATAAAATATTAGTCCACACTAAAAAAAATGAGCTGTCAAGCCATGAAAGACATGGAGGAATCATAAATGCGTGTTACTAAGAGAAGCTGATCTGAATAGGCCTCATACTGTATGATTCCAGCTATATGATGTTCTGGAAAAGGCAAAACTATGGAGACAGTAGAAATATCAATGGTCTCCTGGGGTTAGCGGAGGGAGGGGCAAAAAGGCAGAGCACAGTGGATTTTTGGGGCAGTGGGAATATTATGATGCAAGAATGATGGAAACGTGTCTGTCATTGTATGTTTGTCCAAGCCCACGGAATATACAGCACCAAGGTTCTTCAGTTGTAACAAATGCACCACTCTGGTAAGGGATGTTATTAATGGGGGATGATGTACTTGTGTGGGGGACATGGGACAATTCTTATTTATTCCTCAAAAAACAACTCATAGAGTGGACCTTCAGAAAGTATGCAGACCCACCTTCTGATCCTGGAGCTGTTTATGAGGTCATTCATTCATCACGAAGTGCTACTATAATAAGTTGACAATTTTGCCATAACTTGCCCTTGGGCAAGGATGCTAGTCATCACAGGAAGGATCCTCTTGGGGGGGGGTCTTTGATTGACTGGAAAGAAGAACTCTGAGGAAAGAAAGACAGGCAAGTAAAAAATAGTGTCCTGAAAAACCAGAGAGTAGAAAAGTGAGAACAACAACCTTCCAGCACCTTCACCCACCATGAACGAGATGACCAATGAACAAAGGGGATTTGACTGGCAGAGGGAATTTTGACTTCCTCGTGCCATTTCCTGACTTTATATTAATTTTACCGTCCTTCCCTCACCCCCAGTGTTTCTGACAAGGCAACTAACAAGAGAATCGAGTTCGCCACACCATCGACTATCTCAGGTAGTCCTAGAGATACTAGAAAAAGACAGGGGACAGGGCAGGGAAACTTTTGACATTGAAAACACAGAACCAACAAAAATGCCGAAGTCAGTTTTTTTTCTGGCAAGAATGTGCCCATCAGGGATGGAGAAACTCTAATTTCCAATAGAAAGATATCACTGGAGAGACCTGAGGCTAGTTGAAATCATATCTGTGCAATCATATCTATTAAATACAGCATTGGTGGGAAGGTTCTGGCTCCTGGTACCCCAGGAGAGAGGTCTGCATCTTTGCTGCAGGCCACAAGCCCATTTTAATTGTCCTGAGCCGAAGATTTATTAAAGGCTATTAGGTAGCTCCTAGAAGCCCCCTCTCAGAAGGCCAGAGAATCAGGCTCAAAAGCTATCTAGCCAAGACCAGTCCCCAAACTGTTGCTTCAGAGTGCTGCAGGTATAGTCCCAGAACACAGGACTAATGCACCCAGCAGACTTCACAGAGGTCACTTCCCACCAGCAGCTCATGAAAACCTATGGAGAGAGAGAATATCTTGACATATTTAAATACATTTCTTTTCCATTGATCCTCATGACTCATTTCTATTGTATGTTGCTTTCTGATTTCAAAAATAATAGATGTTTATTGTCGAAAATGTGCAAGATACCAAAGACATTTTAACTTTCTGAAATTTTATCACACATAGGAAAAGTATACATCATGTTGTATATCTCCACACACTATATTCTGCGTGTGACCCATACATATACGCACACACATGTTCCGATCGCTTTCCACATAACTGTTTTACAATCTGGATCTTTTCTTTAAAAGTGAAATGGTTTAATTTTTTATAATCATAAAAATAGTATCTGCTTATTATAAAAAAGAAAAATAGTAAAAACTGTAAAGAAGAAGAAAACCATCTATAATCCCACCACTAAATGAAAACTGCTGCTGTCAACATTTTGTTGTAATACCAAGTTTTTTCTCCCTGTTTAGGTAAATAGATTAAATTAGATTTTTAAGTGTGATAATGCTTCATTCTTTTGTAATTCTTTTCATCTAACAAAATAATTAAATGCACATACTGCTTGTTAGATATTCTTTTACAACATTATTTTTTTAATGACCACACACAATATCATCATAAAATTGTCCCATCATTTATGTAGCAATAGCTCTATTGTTCTGTTTAAGTATTAATAGTTTATTTTATTTTCTAATAATCACTCTGGGTGTTTGGGTTGATATTGAACATATTTAAAAATTGAACCAAACTTTTATAGGGAGCGGTCTTCATTGAATCATCAGGAATACGAATGGGAAAAATAGAGTTCAAATCAAAAATAAAATAGCCTATATGTAGGATTTTATACTTGATGATTGGCTTCAGTCATGTGTGGCAACTATTCTGCAACTGTTGTGGAGGTATTTCCATCGCCTTTTAGCTTCCACAGCTTTTGACACAGCAGGTTGCTCCTGGAAACTCTGTTTTACTTCTTGCCTGGCGCACTCCTTTTGTTTCCTCCTACCATGGGCTGCTCACGCCCAGTCTTTCTTCTCCACCTCCCTGACTTCTTAATGTCAGGGTGCCCTTAAGCTCCTTCCTTGGACCTCTTATGTTCTCTGTCTGTGCCTTCAGTGATGTCATCTTGTCCTGTGGACTTCATCCCACCAGCTATACATGGACACTTTCCAAGCGGACAAGTGCTTCACCTGGACCTCTCTTCTGAACTCCAGCTCACATTTTTGCTTGCCTACTTAAGATTTTCACTTAGCTTCTCAAATGTAACATGCCTAAAACTGAATTTCAGACTGTTACCTCTCCCAACCTATTCCCACCATAGCCTTCCCCATCTCAGTTCATGGTAACTCTATTATTTTTGTTCCTTAGGGCAAACATTGTTCATTCCCCAACACAGGTCTCTCTCATGAGCTCTAGGCTCATATATTCAATCACCAATTTGACACCTCTAAGTGAATGTCTAGCGAACATCACAGTCTTAACATATCCAAGAAAACACTTCCAAACCCTCTCCGCCTGCAGTCTCCTGATCTTGGCTGATGGCAAATCTACACTTTTAGTTGCTTGGGTCAAAAATCTTGGAGTCCTTCTTGACTCTTCCCTTTCTTTCACAACCACATCTGATCTGTCAGCAAATACTGTTGACTCTGTTTTCAGAATACATCTAGAATTGTAGTACTTCTCACTCTTCCACCCTACTTCAAACCACCATCCTCTCTCACTTAGATTATTGCTTACGGACTCCTAACTGTTCTTTCTGCTTCTACCTTTTCTCCTCTACCCTGTTCTCAATATAACAGGCAAAGCGTGATCCTTTTCAAATCTCCTCAATTCAAAACCTTCGAATTGTTTCCCACCGGAATCTTCATGTTTCGTCTAAAGGGTCTTTACCTACTGTTATTGCTTTGAACTCGCCAATGACTCACTTTGGCTTCTTTACTCTTTCTTAGACATGCACACATGAGCTCTCACCTTCGGGCATTTGCACTTGTATTCTTTCTACCTCCCTAATATTGTGGTGGCTGGCTCCCACACCCACGTCACTTTGTCAGTATTTACTGAATACATCCTGTGAGATTGGACCCTGGCTAGGGGTGTGACATCATTTCACACAATCCTCACAACTACTGTATGAAAAGATAGATTTCCATATTGTAGTGAATATAACACATTTGAAGTATTAAATCCAAGTATCTTTATTCTTAGTAACTTCATAAGTTTTTTCAGTTCTCCACAGCTTCACCTATTGATATTGAAGTTGTAGACAGCTCCAATATTAGCATTACAATAGAATTTACTCTTTAGGTGGTCTCATATTCATGGAATTATATACATAATATAATATACATAATATGTAATTATAATATGCATAACATATATAATCCCATGAGAAGCATATAAAGGGTTAGAAACATATATATATTTCTTCCAAAATAAATGGAGAATTTCCTCAAAGTTGCTTTATTGTCATTATTGTTGTCATTGTTATTGTTTTCTGTTGTTATGCCTTGGCGATCATCTTTGTGCATAAGTCTTGGTTTGTATTTCAAATTGTTACTTTAGGGTAGATTTCTTGAAGTGAAAATACTAGGTCAAAGAACTTTCAAGAGTATTACAAGGGACTTGGTACATTTTGCTAAATTGTGCTTGAGTTTGCATTCTCTCCAGTCACTGTGCTTTGGAGCAAATGGGGGACCGTAGAGCAACATAGTTATGCCCAAAATGGGAGGTGACTTTTCAAGTCCCATAGCTAAAAAGTGAAGGGCGTTGAGGAATATGAGCATTAGTACCCGGGTGAACTCTCACAAGTTTTTGCATGAAAGAATAGCTGAGTAGAACATTGGAAAAACATAAACTGGCTACAGGAAAGTAAGGCAGGATGTAGTTAATTTTAAAAGAATGGGTTTTGAAGTTCAAGGGTAGAAGAATCCAAAACCGTACATAACGAATGACTGTATATGCATTATTATTTCCATTTTTATAGATGAGGAAATGAAAGAGGTCTGAGTTATTACACCCAAGGTCACAATAGTCTATGAGAGACAGAACTGAGACTCCAATCCTTTCTTCTCTGTTCGTGTTCTATATGATCTCTCAATATTTATGTATCTTTTTTCTAATACCTAAAGGGGTACAGACACACATGTTAGCTAAGCAAGATGATTGAAGGTGGAACATACTCTCTTCTATAGCATTAAGCTATGGAACAACTGGAGCAACCTTGCTTTGATATAGGAGGCAGTGAGGTGGCTTTCATCAAGGCTGATCAGCATATGGAGGCCTGTGGGTAAATCCATCCTGCCACCTGTTTTTGTACAGCCCGTGAGCCAATGGTTTTATATTTTTAAATGGTTGAAAAAAATTAAAAAGATCAATCTGAATTCATGACACATAAGAAAATTAAATGAAATTAAAATTTCAATATTCACAAATAACATTTTATTGGGACACAGTCATGCCCATCATTGAATCATCAAGAATAAGAATGGGAAAAATAGAGTTCAAATCAAAAATAAAATAGCCTATAGGTAGGATTTTATACTTGATGATTGGCTTCAGTCATGTGTAGCAACTACTCGGCAACTGTTGTGAAGATATTTCCATCACCTGTTAGCTTCCATGGCTTTCATAACTGAGTAGTTGCCACATAGACCTTATGGCCAGCAAGGCTACAACTTTTATATATGGCCTTTCACCCAGAATTTTGCTGACCCCTGACTTAGTTCATAGACATCATGTCTCAGTGATCCAGATGAAATTATACCAACAGTGACAGCCCTGTTTTCTACCTGTCAGTGCGTCCTTTAAACATTCTCTGATTGTGTCTGATTGTTGAACCAAGAAAAAAATGGGAGATTTTGCCACTTCATCTTCAGGGTTTGCTCATATAAAGAGTCATATTGCCATAAAGTATGGGCCATAAAAACTTTCAACAATTTGTTTTAAGACAGGTTGGGAACTCTCTGTTGTCACTTGGGAGTCAGCTGTCATTATGCCTCCTTTCGATATCTGAAAATGCTTGTCAGCCTAGAGACTGATGAGGTGGACATGAATACTGATGTCTGTGGTCAGACAGTGTGTACTTTAGGGTATTCTGCTCTGTGAATATATCATAATTTGTCTATTCTATTGTTGTGCATTTGAATTATCTCCAGGTTTTGCTATCTAAACAATATTGCTGCAAACATTCTTATAGATGCCCTCAGAATGCACACGTTTTTTGGGGGTAGATATACTTAGACGTAGAATTCCTGAATTGCATGGTATATAGATTCTACTTTTGTAGGACTCTGCCAATAAATTTTTTCTAAAGTGGTTGCACCTATTTACCCTGCTAGTTCATGAGATTTTCTGTTGATCTGGGTCATTGCTGACATTTATTTTCAGACTTTAACCAATTTTGCCAACCTCGTTTTAATATGTCTTTCCCTAATTACTGAGATTGAGCTTCTTTTCAATGTTTAATAGCTATTCAGATGTGTTTTTTAAAGTCCTTTGCCCATTTTTCAAATAGATTATCTTTTGCTTATTGATTCATAAGAGCTCTTTACATACTCTGGCTATTAGCCCATTATTAATATTTCAAAGAACTCTTCTTTGTCTTTTCACTCTGTATAATGTTTTCTGATGAACCAGAGGTCTTGGTTTTACTGGGGGTGAATTTAACAATGGTTTCCTTTATGTTTTGTCTTTATATGTCTTGTTTTTAAAAGTTTTTCTACCTTGCGGTCATTAAGGTGTTTTGCACTTAGATATTTAATTGACCTAGAGTAGGGTTTTGTGTATGGTATGTTTATTAATTTTTAAATACCTAGGGGTTTTCTAATTATCTTTTTGTTTTTATTTATTTACTTTAAAAATATATTTTATCGATTATGCTATTACTGTTGTCCCATTTTTTTCTCCCCTTTATTCCCCTCCTCCCTGAACCCCCCCTCCCACCAGCATTCCCCCCCTTAGTTCATGTCCATGGGTCATACATGTAAGTTCTTTGGCTTCTCCATTTCCTATACTATTCTTCACCTCCCCCTGTCTATTTTGTATCTACAAATTTATGCTTCTTATTCCCTATACCTTTTCTCCCATTCTCCTCCTTCCCCCTCCCCACTGATAACCCTCCATGTGATCTCCATTTCAGTGATTCTGTTCCTGTTCTAGCAGTTTGCTTACCTCGTTTTTATTTTTTGTTTTTGTTTTCTTAAGTTCAGTTGTTGATAGTTGTGAATTTGTTGTCATTTTACTGTTCATAGTTTTGATCATCTTCTTTTCCTTAGATTAGTCCCTTTAACATTTCATGTAATAAGGGTTTGGTGATGATGAACTCCTTTCATTTTACTTTATCTGGGAATCACTGTATCCTTCCATTCTAAATGATAGCTTTGCTGGATAGAGCAATCTGGATGTAGGTCCTTGTCTTTCATGACTTTGAATCCTTCTTTCCAGCCCTTTCTTGCCAGCAAGGTTTCTTTGGAGAAATCAGTTGATAGTCTTATGGGAACCCCTTTGCAGGAAACTCTCTCCTTTTCTCTTGCTGCTTTTAAGATTCTCTCCTAATCTTTCATCTTGGATAATGTAATGATGACGTGCCTTGGTGTGTGCTTCCTTGGGTCCAACTTCTTTGGGACTCTCTGAGCTTCCTGGACTTCCTAGAAGTCTATTTCCTTTGTCAGATTGGGAAAGTTCTCCTTCATTATTTGTTTAAATAAGTTTTCAATGTCTTGTTCTTCCTCTTCTCCTTCTGGCACCCCAATGATTTGGATGTTGGAGTGTTTAAAGTTGTCCCAGAGGTTCCTCAGCCTCTCCTCATGTTTTAGAATTCTAGTTTCTTCATTCTGCTCTGATTAAATATTTATTTCTTCCTTCTTCCCCAAATCGTTGATCTGAGTCCCAGTTTCCTTCCCTTCACAGTTGGTTCCCTGTATATTTTTCTTTGTTTCACTTTGCATAGCCTTCACTTTTTCCTCCATTTCTGAGACCATGCCCCACCAATTCTGTGAGCATCCAGGTTACCAGTGTTTTGAACTCTGCATCTGTTAGGTTGGCTATGTCATCATCGCTTAGTTCTATTTTTGGAGTTTTGATCTGTTTTTGTGTTTGGGCCATATTTTTTTTTTGTCTCAGTGTGCCTATTACATTGTGAGTAGCAGAGCCTTAGGTATTCGCTAGGGTGGGGCAACCCATGCACTGCCTTGTGGCGCTGTCTGTTGGGGAGGGGTCTGAGAGGGAACAGTGCTGCTTGCTTGGCTCTTGGCCAGCTTTCAGTCACTTCCCCTGCTACCCACAAGCAAATCTGGCCCTTCTGGTGCTGATTCCAAGGTGGGTGGGTCTGTGTACATCCTAGGACCCTGTGGGTCTCTGAAATGATCTCTCCTGTGAGACCAGCAGCTTCTCCCACCGCCGCAACCCCCACAGGTTTTTACCAGTAGGGGTTTTGAGGCTTTCTTTTCCCATGCTGGAACCCTGGGTTGCACGCTCTCTCTCACTCCCCAGTTGTTCTTTCCGGCTTATCCACCTGTAAATGAGGGACCACTGGGTGCACTAGCCGCTGCCTTGCTGTGCATCCTCTCCCCCCAGTTGCCCATCTCTGCCCCTCCTACCAGTCTGGATGAATGTTGCTCCTTGGTTGTTGGACTTTCATACAGTTCGATTTTCTGGCAGTTCTGGTTATTTTTTTATTTTTAAATTTGTTGTTGTCCTTCTTTTGGTTGTGCGAGGAGACAAAGTGTATGTACTTATACCTCCATCTTGGCTGGAAGTGTCCTTTTGTTTTAATTACATTCTGGTGAGATCATATGATCATTTTTGAAATTTGCTTAAACTTGTTTATAACTCAGTATATGGTCAAATGTTATAAAAGATTGAAAATATTTATATTTTATACAAATTGAGTGAAGCATTCTATATTGACATGTTTATTAGATAAAGTTTATTATTCATGCTGTTCAAAGTTTCTATATTCTTTCTCATTTTTATTTGCTTCATATATCAGTTACTGAATGGGTTGTGTGAAAAGTCTTCCAGTATGATTGTAGATTAAGTTGTTTTTTCTTATAGTTTTATCCATTTTTTCATTATTTATTTGAAGCCTCTCTTATGGAGTACAAATGGATATACAATTGTTATATCTTCCATTTGAATTTATCATTTTGTTTTATAAAGTGATCCTCTTTAAATTAAATATTTGATATTAATATAGCTATACCACCTTTGCTTTTGTTGAACATTTAAATTTATATTATTTTGGTTTTTTTATGTTTAATCTTTCTATGTCTTGTTTTAGATGTGTTGCTTGAAAACAGCTTAGGGGTGCATTTCACTTTGTTTTATCCAATATATCAATCTTTGTCTTTAACTGAAAGCACTTAGTCTGTTTACTATTAATGAAATTGCTAATGTATTTGGGTTTGAATCTTTCATGTTTTCCTCTTCTTTATTGCCTTCTTTAAATTGATTACATTTTCCCACTCTATTTTTTTCTCTACTAGTTTGAAATTTGTATACTTTATTTGTATTTAATCACTAGTTTAGAAATGAAGCATGCTTATTAATTTAACAATGCCTAAGTTCATTGATATATTTATTTTCCACTCTAAATACAAGAATCCCCACTATCTGTGTCACTGGCAATCACCAATCTGTTCTCTGCGTTTATGAAGTCAGTTTTGCTTTTGTGTTTAGATTACACATGTAAGTAAGATTCCCTACCTTTTATTTATTTTTAACAGCTCAAGACATACAATAATAGTTGTTTTATGCAGCTTAGTTTTGATTTCTTACATTATAATGTGTTTTCTCCTCCAGTTCAGACTTTCTCTGCTTTTGCCTTGGCCTTTAATTTCCCTGTTCCCTTCACCTCGGTGAAAACAGGTTCACCAAGAGTGAGGCCGAAACAGAGAGCTGGCCACAGTAGGCCATGCTAAGGAAAATCATAGAGGATGTACTGCAGCAAGAAGGAAAGCAGTCTCAGATGTGAAGCCCGAACTGCAAGTGAGAGCACATTATGATGAAGGAAATGAAAACTGGCATCCCCAAAAGCCTGAAAAGAGAAATATGTGCATGTAAAAGTTAAGCGATCTTAAAAGAAAAAAGTGTTGGTATTTTTTGGACGTCATATGAAAGTCTGGCAATATTTTTGTTGTTGAAATATTGTTGAGAGGCTTAAAAATATCCAATGGGATCACATTTCCAGGTATTTAAACTGAAGATACCAGTTTTTAAGGCAAAATAAATAATAAATGATTACTGCCTTCCTTATCATCTCTGCCACCATGTTAGGTCTTACCCGGGCTTCTTCATAATTTTGTTTGCATAATCCCCAAAAAGATTTTGAAAAAAACTGTGGACTCCTTCACATATTTACTCAAAATTTCACATTGTAATTTTATACATTGTTGCAAAGACTATAACTTCTAGGATGAGTTTTAAATACAACTATTACATCGCTTTGAAAAAACAAAACCAAACTGAAGTTCGACGTTACTCGATTTGGCATAACCCCCTACGGCAAAAGACAGGCTCATAATATTTGCCTCTCTGCCGGTTGCCACCTCACTCAGTCCCTTGGCTGGTTGTTATTCAAGTTTTTGCCAGGCCATTGATGCTTTTAAGAAGATTGTATTTCTTTTTACCCAGAATTTTAGTTATTTTCAGCAGAAGGGTCATTTTGGGAGACTAGCACACTAGGCTTCCAGAGGGTGCACCATTTTGTTTTTAAATAGTGGCAATTATAAGACACACTGCCTCTTCTAGAGCCTTTATTCTATTCTTACAAAATATTTATTAGCGTATCTGTCTCAGTTTATACATACACACATGTATATATGAGTGTGTGTGTGTATTCTTTTTTTTTTTTTTGCTTTGGTTATAGTGATATGTGATAAGATATGAACATCTGAAGACAGGTGAGGGTTCAGTTTAGCTCATTAAGTCCTAAAGAGCAAAGCACTGTACTGGTGACTTTGAAGAGAAATTAATGGCATAATCCCTGCCTTCCAGAAGCTCCTAATCTAGTGTTGGAGTTAAACATTAATTTTTATCCCAGGAAACCCAATGATAAATGTTAGAATGGAGGATATGCAACAGAATTGTGAGATTATGAGAGAGGAACAGATTGGCTGAGGTGGTGGCTGGGTAGGGGAGGGAGTATTTATAAGAGAAGTCATAGTTCACTGTTTGAACAAAGACAAGGGGGTGGGACAACACAGCATGTTTGGGAAAGGCTGAGTTGCACCGAGTGGATGGGTCAAAATGTGGATGTATGTACATGTGTGCATGGAGCATGTGGAAATTGACAGCAATGGTGAGGGAAATGGCGACAGAGCCGGTAGTGGTAAAATAGGTTAAAATGGCAGTTTATTTATCAGGGTTCCCCAGTGAGACAGAACCGGTAGGAGCTATATATTTGGAAAGATTTATTCCAAGGAATTGGCTCACGTACTTGTAGAGTATTGATGAGTCCAAAATCTGATGGGTTAGACTGGAAGGCTCAAGGCTTTAGTTTGAGTCCAAATGTTGTCTGCTGGAGAATTTGCTCTTGCTCAGAGAAGCCAACCTTTTGGTCTATTCAAGCCTTCAACTGATTGGGTAAGGCCTACCCACATGAGTGGGGCAGTCTGCTGTACGCAAAGTCTACTGACTTAAATGTTACTCTCATTCAAAAACACCCTCACAGAAACATCCAAAATAGTATTTAGCCAAATATCTGGGCATCATGGCCCAGCCAAGTTGATACATAAAATTAACCATCACAGGTAGGTTGCAGCAAGACTTTAGAAGTGTTTAAATGCTATTATGGGGAGATGGGGGTTCTATTCTCTGTTGAGTTGAAAGACATTGTAAGACATTTGAGAAGGAAGATAACTCTGGTAAGTGTATAATGGATAAACTGGAGGGCAGAAAAGAGTACTGTAAACATAAAATAGTAAGATTTTACACTAGGGAAAGGACTGACTGGAGCCTTTTTTCTATTAGTTTTGTGACTGCAGGTGAATTGCTTAAGTTCTCTGAAGCTCAGTTTCTCACCTTCATAATGAGGACAAAAATAGGATCTGCTCTACAGTGTTGTGATGGCTCATTGGACAATGCGAGTATCTTGCCTTCTCTGGAGAGCTGGTGGAACTGACCAGAGAGAGGAGCACCCCTGTGGGAGCCAACCTTCATGATGGTTCTCAGTGGTGCCTGCTGCCAGGCAGTCACACCTCTGCATAGCTCCTTTTACCCACATTGTCCCAGGGTTGGCTTGTGAGAGCAGCAGTGTTTGGCAGAAGCGATATGTCACTTCTGAGATCAGGTTATGAAAAACCCCTGCTTCTGGCTTGTACATTCTCACACTCACTGGCTCTCTAGGATCACTGGCTTCTGGGGGAAATAAGCTGCCATGTTCTTAGGAGCCCCATGGAGAGACCTTTCTGGTGAGCAACTGAGGCCTTCAACCAATGGCCACGGAGGAGCTTAGACCAGATGCCCCGTGAGCTGGGCAGCCTCTGCTGTTCCCATCAAATGACTGCGTCTCTGGCTGAAAGCTTGACTGCAGCACTAGGAGTGACCCAGTTAAGCCATTTCTGGACTCTGCACCTCCAGAGAAAATGTGCATTGAGAGAAAAATGTTTGTGGTTTTAAACTGCTATGTTTTGAGTAATGCATAACTAGTCAGTGACTAACAAACACCTTGGCATTCAGCAAATGTGCCTGTGATTTTGGAATATGCAAAATGTAAGGAGGAAGCTGGGTGTTAGCACTTTATTACTCTCTAGGGAGGACTGGTACATTTGGGGTGGGGGAGGGAGAGGTGTAACCCGATGGGGTGGAGCTTTAGGGCAGAGAAAGAGAAGGGCGGTGTTGGAGAATGAATATTCTCTGATGACCTAGAAAACATTCAAGTGAGTTATCTAAGAAGAGGCTAGGAAAGTCAGGTTGCACCCTTCATGTTGTGCAAAAGAATGAGGGAGCCGGACCAGGTGCAAAATGCCCTTCGCCCCCCGCCTGCCCACCACGCTTCCCTCAACACTCTCGCACACATGCGCACACACATGCACATTCTTGGACAACCATCCAGGGTTCCCACTCATTTGGACTGAACTTGCGTGCAAGCCTCTGTATGTGTGCCACCTCTGGACATCCTCAGGCCTACAGGCACATGGCTTGGCAAGTAGACTGTGCCTTTGTGTGAAGGGAGAGGCACCTCTTCTTCCACATGGACACAGGCCAGTGCCAGGGCTCATGGCCTGGCAAGCAAACCATGAGCTGGATCTCAGCCGGCACCTTCCCCTGGGTCAGCTGCCTTGTGCAACATACAAGTCGCACAACTGCCCTGGCACCTGCAGTCAGCTGAACCCTTGTAGGGAAGGCTGCTTAAACATTTACATGAATTTGGTGCAGGGAAGGCTGGAGAGCTTTCGAATGAGTCCACTTCATGGAGCCGGGCCTCATTATGGACGCTGGGCTGTGAGGAGCATCCTTGCACTGGTCATCGCCCACTTGGATATCCCCTGATTTCTCCTCCCCAAAGGATAGAAAGTGAGGCACTGCACCTTCAGAGAGGCCCACCACCCTGGGCATGTGTATAAAGTAGTTAAATAGTCACTTCGATGTGTTCCTTTCCTGGAAGAAATCCAAGAAGTTCCCTTTTATTATTATTTTTTTTAAAATAAAAAAGGCAACTGCCTGTTCTTACCTCTTCTACAAATTCCTTGGACTAAGGAGCTCTTCATGACCCTATAGTTTAAAAGAAAACCAACCAGCCAACCCATAAATATAAGGGACAAAGATCATCTCTAAGACAAGCCTGAGTCACTTAAAGGGCAACTGTCCGGCTGGCAGTCACATAACAGCCAGCGGCTGCAGTAGGGGTATTATCTGAGAGTCCTGCGTTCATTCGTGTAGCGTGGACCCATGCCAGACCTGGGCTATGCCTAGTGAGAAGATTGATATATAATATACAGGTATATATTTCTCAGATAAAGGCCTATTAGAGAGAAGTTTCCTACTGTGCCTTAGTCACTAGAAAAACATGATGGGTCATGAAAAATTCTTTCAAAGATAAATTTCTTGTATGTTTGTCACCATTTGGCAACTAGTATCCAGGTTGGGGCCAGCCGCTCCATGTAAGATGAGAAATAATGGAAATGCGTTACAAGAAATTTGTACAGATTTCCCTTTGCAGTGAGTGGTAACAGAAAAAAAGATTATAAATAGCAGCAAAAGGCTTGGGACTCAAACCCTATTTTTAGAGTCTTTTGAATGAATCTACAGATAGATGATTTGAACCAGTGTGTAAAAAGGGACTGAGTGACAGTGGAATACAAAAATTGGTGCTGGGGACAAGGGAGCTTTAAGGCCTTACACAAATCAGGAGCACCAGCAAACTTTGAGTCACTTTGAGAATTTTGCAGGGAAATGTAAAGTTGTGGCCCCAAGGATAGGATTAAATGTAATAATCCTAAGATTTGTGGAAGGCTAAACAGTAAAAACAGAACCTCACAGGATTGATTGATTTCATGTTTTTTGCACATCAGCTAAAGTGATGGAAGCCAGGAAAAATACATGACAAGTCTTGGGAGGGGAATGTAACAAAACCACAAGTCAACAGCAAATTCTTTCGTCCTATGGCTGTGATGCACGATGCGAAATGGATGAGAAATGCAGTAGCTCCCGTTGACATTGTGTAGAATGTGAGGGCAGCTCGAAAGCGGAGCTCCTTCCCATGGCAGTGCAGCAGCCTGGGCTGGACCGCCTGGGAGCCTGCATTCTCCACTGGGGCACGTGCAGCAGGCAGAGACCCGCTGGGTGGCAAGGAGTTTTCTGGTCTACCTGGCAAATGGTTCACACATTGTTATACTGAGAAAATGCTCTGTTTCTGCTGTGCTGATCAATTATTTGCACTTTAAAACTTGGTAATCTTCAGGACACCAACTGTGACCTTTATTTTGGCCACTTTTATAAATTCAGGTAAATTTGGTGTTTATTTTTTATTTTAAATTTTTTTTAGAAACTCTCGTTTTTCAAAGATTTTATTTATTTGTTTTTAGACAGAAGGGGAGGGAGGGAGAAAAAGAGGGAGGGAAACATCAATGTGTGGTTGCCTTTCATGTGCCCACTACCGGGGACCTGGCCTGCAACCCAGGCATGTGCCCTGATTGGGAATTGAATTGGCAACCTTTCATTCACAGGCCAGCACTCAATCCACTGAGCTACACCAGCCAGGACTAAATTCAGTATTTAGGGGAACTTTTGTCTATGACAAAGTTAGCCAGCCACCCAAGTACAGGGATGCTTTTGGTCATGCACTCCTGTTTTGTGGAGATTTTCTTGGTAGCTCTAAGGTCTGGGATATTATACATTTAATGCTACAATTCCTATTTCTTCTTTAAAAAATACATATACACATACCCCATAACAATTCTGTAAAATAAGCTTTGAAAGAAACCAAAATGTATCATTTTCTCATCAACCATGAAGTGTTATCAGTTATGATTTAATCTCATCTTCAGAATTGATTAGAACAATTCTTTCTTTCTCAGCTCTGAGTTCTTTTTCTGTAAATGGGTGTCAGTAGACAAAGCTGGTGTCCGAAACCCCATGGGCATCTGCGGTCTGCGTTCTAGCATTCGTCTGCATCAGGCTTCAGACTCTCCTTCGCTCTGTCTATTTTACTTGATTAACTAGTTAGCCATAGCTAGTTTGACTCCTGAATATCTTCACCAGGGACAAAAGGTTGCCTTTTGATCTCTCAGTGTCTTCTCTCCTGATGCACCTACAACAGCGATTTTCAACCGTTGTGCCACAAGAATTTTTAAAACACGCAATATCTGACTATTTAGTCAGGGGCACTGACTTATTTTTCCTTAGATTGCCAAATAAAAAAATGACAACAGTCCAAACAACAATAGCCTTCTAGTGTGAATGAATCAAAATGACACCTATTTCTTTTTCTCAGGTCTGCAAAAAAATAGAATATGTTTTTTGGTGTGCCGCAGAATTTTAGGAATTAGTTTATGTGTACCATGAGAATAAAAGGTTGAAAAAATACCAAGGCAGAGAATGTTATATAAAGCTAATTTTGTACTCTTTTGTAGCCTGCCCCGACTAATGTTTCTCCAATCAGGAAATTTCTTGGCTAAATGGAATCAATACCATTTCAGTTTCCTTCTTGACACTCATTGGATTATGGAGAAAGCAGGTATCAGTGCCATCATTTAAAAATTGTGCAATTGAGTTATGAAGATAATAATTGAAATACAAAGGTGCTTCCTGAGTCTTCATTAGGAGACATTTTGGGGAAAAAGAGACTAGAAGTTACTTCTTTTTATGATCCATTGAAAACATAAAATTAAACAAATTATCCATTATTTTTTGAATACGGCACCGTCTAGACCAGTGGCTCTTTGCACTGACTATACGGTAGCATTTATCGGGGCAGCTTTTACAAATATTGTTGCTCAGGTGTCACCCCAGATCAATTAAACCAGCTGTGGCTCTCTTATATTTATCCTTCTGGGAATTCATTAAGCTTTTTGAATCTGTGGATTGACATCTTTCATCAGTTTTAGAAAAGTCTCAGCCATGATTTGCTCAAATATCACTTCTTCCCCATTCTTTCCTTTTTTTGCTGGAATTTCAATGATATGTTTGTTAGATCATTTGACTATGTCTCATGATTTTTCTTTTTAAAAAAATTTTTTTTAATTTATTGGGGTGACACTGGTTAATAAAATCGTATAGGTTTCGAGTGTATAATTCTATAATAGATCACCTGTAAATTGTATTGTGTATTCACCACTCAAAATCAAGTTTCCTTCTCTTACCATTTTAACTCCCCTTTTACCTCTTCTACCTCCTCCTACTCCCTTGTCCTCTGGTAATCACCATACTGTTGTCTGTGTCTATGAGGTTTTTTTTTTAATCCCTTCACCTTTTTACCCAGCCTGCTCACCGCCTCCCCTGTGATAGCTGTCGATCTATTCTCTGTCTATGAGTTTGCTCCTATTTTGTCTGTTAGTTTATTTTGTTCATTAGATTCCACATATGAGTGAAATCATATGGTATTTGTCTTTTCCTGACTAGCGTATTTCACATAGCATAATGCTCTCCATGTTCATCCACACTGTCACAGAGTGTAAGATTTCCTTCCCTTTTATGGCTGAGTAGTACTCCATTGTGTAAATGTCCCACAGGTGTTTTACCCACTCATCTACCGATGGGCACTTGGGCTGCTTTGAAATCTTCGCTATTGTAAATAACACTGCAACCCTGACCAATGTGGCTCAGTTGGTTGGGCATCGTCCCACAAAGCTAAAGGTTGCCAGATCTATTTCCAGCCAGGGCACATGTCTGGGCTGTGGGGTCGTCCCCGATCAGGGCATGTGTGAGAAGGGACTCATTGATGTTTCTCTCTCACATTGATGTTTCTCTCTTTCTCCCTCCCTTCCTCTCTCTCTTAATATAAATAAATAAAATCTTTAAATAATGCTGTAATGAACATAGTGGTGCATATATTCTTTCAAATTAGTGTTTTGGGTTTCTTTTTATTTACTCCCAGAAGTGGGGGTGTTGGGTCATAAGGCAGTTTCATTTTTAATTTTTTGAGGACACTCCATACTGCTTTCCACATTGGCTGCATTAGTCTGCATTCCCACCAACAGTGCAGAAGGATTCCTTTTTCTCTACATCCTTACCAATACTTGCTGTTTGTGGATTTACTGATGATAACCATTCTGACAGGCGTGAAGTGATGCCACATTGTTGTTTTAATTTGCATGTCTCTGATAATTAGTGACATTGAGTGTCTTTTCATATGTCTATTGGTCATCTGCATGTCCTCTTCGGAGAAGTGTCTATTCAGGTTTTTTGCCCATTTTTAAATTGGATTGCTTGCTTTTTTGGTGTTGAGCTGTATTCACGTGTCTTTTTTTATTCTGCTCCTTTTCTCTGTTTTATTTTTAAGATTTTAAGGTTCACCTGCCTTTGCATTAGCTAATTTTGGCTTCTGACTTGTCAGTCTGTTGATGTTAAACCCATTCAGTGCATTTTTACTTTCAGATATTTTGATTTTCAGTTTCAGAATGTCTTTTATTTCTTTTTATAGATTATAATTCCTGTTGAAATGCTCCATATTTTAATGGTTGTTCACTTTTTCCTGTATTTTCTTTAACATGTTAATAACAGTCATTTAAGGACCTTTTCTGCTAATTCCAACATGTAGGCCATCTCTCTGTTTACTCCAAATGGTTGTTTTATTTTTCCTTCTACTTTAGATATCTTGTAAATTTTTATTTCATGTTGGACACTGTTTGTAAGAGACAGTAGAGACTGAAGTTTATATTACTTTGACTAAGACAAGATTTTCCCTTTAATTGATTTAATCAGTTATGGAGATTTAGTCAGATTCCGTCTATCTCTGGCTTCAAATGTTTCAGAGTCGGGAAGATCCTACAGTGGTTTTTGACTGCTAGCCCAGCAGGTTCTCGCCTCCCGTCTCCACCTGCAAAGGCTGCAGGGCAGTCAGGCTGCCTTTTTGCAGTTCTGAACTTTGCTCTCTAGTCTCCAGCCCCACGCTTCTTCCAATCTTGGCAAAGCCCTAAGGAGGAGACCGACCGTGTGCTTGAAGTAGATGCCCCCTTCTTGAGATGGACTTTGTCTCCCCACTATTGTTAGACTACAGTGTATTTCACTCTGCTATCTTAAGGAAGCTCCCTCACTTTCCAAGTACCCCTCGACAGAGCAAATGAACAACAGAGGGAAATGGCCTTTGTACATTTAAGGATCATGGGGTTTCCTACCTTTCTAGCCCCATACAATCTCCCAAAGCTGTGGTACTTTTTATTTCTCACAGTAATGTCCCTGTATTCAGGCCAAGCTTGAGTCTCATCTTGCCCTTATAATTAGCAAACATTCCCAGGGTAGAAAGCAGCCCGTGGCCGCCTACTCATCTTGGAAGGGCTCTCCTGTCTTTGGTTGAGTTCACGTAGTCCTCTTTGCTTCCATAGCCTTCTGCTATCTTGGATAATACAATTTTAACAATTTAGTTGTCTTTTAAAAGTTGTTTCAGCCAGAGCAGTGTTCTGTGGCTTCCTACTACATTTTACCTAGAACCACAGTTAATTAAACCATACTCTCTGATGGAAAACATTAGCCCTCATAGATGGGTCTTAAAGAAACAGAGGGGGCATAGGAAATAAGTAAACAGTGTTTTCCCTTCTGAACTCCTGTGTTCTAGTGTACTCTTATGAGTAGAATGCCTGTAATTTTTTTTCTTATATGTTAGTCCTGTGCCCTCAAAGCCAAGAAACTTCTGGTGGACATGGACAAATCTGATATTACCCAGAATGGTGCTAAGCATAAACTTTTTTTATTAATTGGATGGTTAATGTTTTCCACTGGCATTCGACTAAAGCATTTGGACAGAGAAAAAAACCATATCAGGTTTGAAAGGCTGCAACATGTGTAGCGACTTTAGAGCAAAGACACAAAAATTATAATTGTCCACTGTTCATAGGAAATAATTATATAAAAGTTGCAGGAAGTTTGCTAATTTTTTATATTATCAAGATTTTTTAAAATTGGGTGAGCAGTTAGTAGAACCCCTTTTCCAAAGGTTATTTAGTTGTAGGATAAACATTTGTGTGTCTAGAATTAGTTGCTGGTTCTATTGGAAGGCAGTGAGATAGACTAATCCAACCTATAAAGATTTTTGTCTACCTCCCACCCTTCTGCATTTAATCAAATTATACAAAGGATAAGGAGAGCTGAAAACAGTGCCACGTAAAGTGGTGAATGGGCTGTAGCATGATTTACTAGGCTTTTTAATTAAATTAAATTCAACCCAATAATATATACCAACATGAAGAAAAAGTCTCATGACATACAGGGTCTGAGACCTGGAAAGGCTAAGAACTGTAGATTAAGATAGTCATTTACTTTAAATATATACATTCATTACACAGAGTGAGTCTCAATTTTTTGATCATTCAAACTTAATGTTAGTCTGAAGAGCATAATTTTATGGGATCTTATACCTGGGTGGTGGATCATCTTTGTGTCAAACTCATAAGACAAACTCATAAGAAATATCATTCTCATTGGAATAACAAAATAACATTCTAATCTGTTTATGAATGAATGAGTACAAAGGTATGTGAAAAAAACCTACTGCATAATTTAAAGACTATTCATTAATTTGTCATTGATTGGAGAATCCATTGTCTTTGGCTCTTAGAATGCAAAGGAGAGCTTTCTACTAAAGAAACATGTATTTCTTAGATTCTCACTTTCTCTTTCTATGATAAAGTCATCATCTAGTGTACATAGAACAAATGGAAGAGTCTGACTCTGGACTGTGTGGGCAGAGTGTGCATTGTCCATGAAGGAAAATATTCATCCAACCACAGATGACACTGAATTCTAGAACATCTGATTACACTCTGCAAATTAACATGTCAAATGTATGGTTCTGTAAGCTTTAACATTTCATTTCTCCTTTTGACTGGCATTTTTCTCAATCATCTGATGTCATTAATTAAAAATAGCAACTCCATCTCAGATGGCTGCACCCTGAGTTTTCCCTCTGTGGATAACTTACGTTTGCATCATTGCTCGAAATTGTCCTTATGTTTGTTCTTCTGGTTGGGAAGGAATGGAATGGTTACACTTGAGTTTGTAACTGGCCATTGGTAGGCACTTACTGTCTTTTGATAGTCTCAATGAATGTTAGAGACAAAGAATCTGACTGTTAATTTTACAGCACTCTCTCATTATCTAAATGAAACAGATACAGGGAAGAAGTTTTGCTCGATGCACCACAGCTCATTAGTGGCGGAGTCAGTCTTGGAATCAAGGTCTTGGTACTCTGGCTGTGCTGGTTTGTTTTTGCAATTTTTGCCCTGTAACCTCACAATTTTGACTGAATCTTGCTTTCTGATGGTGATTATAGTGATGTTGATGCAATCGTATTTTGCTGTGTATAATACTCACTTTTTTGCCCAAAATTTTGAGGGAAAAATAAGGATGCGCATTATACATGGGTAGCACTAATTCCGTATCTATAAAAACGTTTTTAATTCTTTTATTTATGCTTATGCATTAAACATGTAACTCTAGAAAACAATAACGATATCTGTATGCAAAATAATACTCTGGAATATGATAATCGGTTTCGTTTCTAAATATAAATAAATAAATAATTGAATTAAAAAATTAAAAAGAAAGTTTTTGTTTTCCTGAAAGTTTAGGCCAAAAACATGGGTGTGCATTATACACGGCAAAATATGGTATTAATGCAGTTAGTTCTGGAAAACTTTGTGCTTGTGGGTAATTAAAATGAGCACCTTTTTTGAAGAAGATCACTCTTCACATATAATCAGAAGAAGTGGGACATATTCTTCAAACATGTCTTCCCATAGACTTTCCAGAGGGTAAAGCACATTCTTCCCAATTTACTTTCTTCAGACTGTTGAGCTAAAATCTTGACCTGTGAATATACTATATATCAAGTGTCTAGAAACACAGCAGGGGGGAAATCAGTCTTCTTGCATTTTCTCTTAGGAGAACATCCTTAAATTATATTGAATTCTTGCCTTATAAAGCACCACATGGCTCTTTTGCTTGAGAGGCTGCTGCTTTGCCACGCAGGCTACTTGGAAAGTAATTAAATTGAACAGACACTGCCCTTGATTTAAAGTCAGAGGGGGAAGCAGTTAATTGAATAGAAATGACAGTTCTTCTTCTTCTTTTTTAAGAAGGCTAGGCCAAGCTTAGATACAACTTAAAATATTAAAGGGGAACTGCTCTAAACAATCAAGATTAATCATTGGCTTGGTGGGTACAATTTATTTTATTTTGCTTGATAAGCAAAGGAAACGTTTGAGTTCTTTGTGGTTCTCTATGAACCCTTTCTCTCCAGACAAATAACAGTTGGACTTTGTGAGTCCTTGTCACCTTGGTGCAGAGGCTTTCAAACCTTTTCTCACTGGATTTTTCTGGTCTGTTTTCAGGTTGAAGGGGCGTGTGTGACAGAAGCTGGGAAATGAAAGATGGGATTGTTTTCTTGTCATCCTGTACCCTTGCCACCTGGCGACTGTGATTCTGATGAGTGGAGATACATAATGGCCACCTCAATGCAACGCGCTCCTTTATTTCCTGGGGGTCAGGCACCAGGAGGACCAGGAGGGCACAAGATCTGTTGAAACGTGACCCTGTTTGGAGCAGGGGTGAGAGTCTCTCGGCATGGAGAAGACTGAAGGAAATGACTTCTAGGGAAAGCTCATAGTGTTCTGAAATCAATAGCTAAAAGTACAAATGCTCATTTTCAAGAAGAAAGTATAGTTATATAATTAATAAAATGTCCCCAAGGGTAAATGATGAGATGGAAACTTTTTTTTTTAATCAAGCAATGGATATAAAATAGAAATCCAAAGTGAAAAAAATACATAAATTTTAACTCTAAATTCTCTGTTTAGAGGGAGTTGTAGCTTTTAGGGCATTTACACTGAAAGTCTTCATAGCTTGGTCTCCTCAATTATATTTTCCCAGGAGAGCTCACCTGGGGCCTGGTGGATCTGTGCAGAAGACAGAGTTGGGACACTGGTGAGGAAATCAGCATTTCTACATGGTCCCGTGATTGACCTGGAACTGTTAGGAGTGGAAATCTTTTCACCTTTGCACTTAGAATAAAGCAACTCTGCTTTAACAAATAGTTGGCTTCCATATACTCTTTGGTAAGCAGGTGTTTCTGCCACTGAGCCCAATTTTCTAGTCAGAAGGTCAGGGAACAGACATGCATAACCCCAAGGGAAGTGAAGGGAGGGATGATGGGATGAGGGGCAGCTGGAGATACTCAGTGAATTTCTGGCTTTCCCACTATCTAGTTGTCCCTTAGGAAATGACAAATTCCTTCTTTAGGTCATGGTTCCCTACGGTTGCAGAATGAAGGGATTAGAAGAGATGATTTCCCTCTTCTAACTCTGACATGACTATGCCAACTCCTCCCCCTCCTCTCAGGGTATTTAAATAGTGGAATCCACGTAAGTTCAAACAATCGGGCACCTCCGAATTGCTGGCAAGATCTGAGATGGGCCCGAATGCAGCCTGGGAGCACATGCATCCAGCACAGGTGAGCTATTTTTAAGTGGAGCCCATATTTTAGGAACAGGTCCATGGAACAAGGAGCTTCCTCTCTGAAAGTGGGAATTGATCAGCAATTTACAAAGAATAAGAAAATGTTGACATTTTTCCTTAGGGGGGTTTATAACTTTCCCAGTCAAAACTTTTGCAAGTTATTATCTTTCCAGATTTCTCAAGAATAAAATAAAGAGATTGAACTGGTAATCTCTAGCAGACTATCCCATTCTGTATTTCACAGAAAAATTTCAAGAACGGATACTCAGCGTTTGGGTAGGGGGAAGGGTTCTGTTTAAAGATGAGACGAGACAGGCACCATTACTACTGGGCTCCTCAAAATTATTAATAAGCTAATAGTATGTTTTGAGCTTTTAAGATGGGGGTACAGAATATAGTATTTACTAAACTTGTTTAATTACAGAACTCATCCTTCCCCCATGAATTTATTATTATTATTATTAATTATTATTATTATTATTCTCTCTAGCAACTAGTAGTGTCCTCTCCAACTGAGAGGACAGTTGGCGAACATTGCTTTAAGAGGTCAATGCTTTTCATGCCTGCATACTCTCCAGAAAAGATTTCACATTTATAGGTCTGCAAGGGAGATTCAAGTTACATGCCCTGAAGAACTTTCCATGTGAAACTATGCAAAGGAGCAGAAGAAGATAATGGGATTTTCCTACCCAGATTTTGCTCCATCAGATCATAGACCATTGCCTCGGTCCCTGTTTAGTCAGGGTTTTCTTATGCAGTTAAGTACTCTGTGTGGTTGAAAACAAAACTGGCCTTTAAAAAAAAGAGCCAACAATTACAAAAAGTGTCATAAACACTCACGTAACGATGGCGGTTTTATGTAACAATTGGGAGTAGTATTTTGAAAATCAGTTGTATGGCATTCTTTGCCTTTTCTTTCACACTGGGGCCAAGAACTCAATATTAGCATTGATATGAAATCTCTGGGTGGTGGTGCTTATCTCGACTGTTATATAATCTTCATTACTCATTAGGATGTGGTGTTCTTGTTGTTGAGCCACCGACATTTCTCAGGCAACATAATTATGCATGAGGTGTCATACTATAGTATTCAAGCTTACTAAAAGTTTTTCACATTTAAAACAAAGTGTATGCTGCATAGAGTGAATTGTGCTAAAAGTTTTCTTTTGTTTTTGCAGGTCTCAGTTTGAAAAGAACCTAATTGTTTGAAAAATGTAGGTTACTTACCGCTTAGGAAAGTCCCTCTCTGAGTCTGGGAGACGAGAGAGCAGGAAGTCAAAGGTGGCCGGCAGAGATGGCTGCTCCCAGCTTCTTGTCACAGGCCCACCGTCCGCACCGCTGCTGACGGGGGTGAAAAACAAAGTGAATCATGAATAAAGACAAGTGGTCTTGTTCATGCTTTCCTTGGGTTTCTAGAGCAGGCTACTATTTACCATTTACCATCGCATATTCTGATAAGTACAGTTTTGCCTTACCCCGTGGTCACAATTCTGGGCACAGAGGTGGTTCCCAATACTTATTTCTGAGTGAATGAACAAATTATACAAATGGTACAAAATATACAAATTATATTTGCCGGTGAAAAGATGTGCATGTGAATTCGGGCCCCAGCACCAACAACGGCCTGACCCCAGGGAGCACAGTTTCCCTTATCTGTGGTTTGCTCACTGACTTACATTAGGCCCATGATCCTGTCAAGTAGGCTCTGTTTCTGGTAGAACACCCTAGAGTCTTCCGGTAGAGTTATGAGTCAGTTTTATGCCATCCCTCCCCCTTCCTTTCCCCGGATTTGTCAGAATTTCCAGCAGAAATGGGAATGCAACTCAATTTGATATCTTCTTCCTATTCCAAACAGTATTTATGCTTAACTCCAGTTCTTCTCTCTTTGGCTACCATACACCTCATCCATCCCTCATCCAGAGAGAAAAACATCTCAACTTCCAGTCATAAGATAAAGAAGTCCTAGGGATATAATGTATACCATGGTAACCCTAGTTAACAATACTATATTGTATGTTTGAAAGTTGCTAGAGAGTAGATGTTAAAAGCCCTCCTTACAAGAATAATTTGTAGCTATGTGAGGTGAAGGGGGAATATTAACTAAATGTTAACTAAACTTGTGTTAATCCTTTCACAAAATATACATATATCAAAACATTATGTTGTGCATCTTAAATGAATAAAATGCTATATGTCAATTATACCTCCATAAAACTGGAAAAAAAGATGTCAGATAATAAAAGATGAAAGTCATAATAAAATAATAAAGATAAATACTAGATAAAATAATTATTTGTTAAGAGCTTCCTATATTCCAAGTTATTTTCATAACTTAATTTATTTAATTCACTTTACAATTGTGTTGGAGTCATTATTACTCTCATTCTACAAGATAGTGGAGCAAAAGGAGGTTGACCTTTACACAAAGTCATACAACCTAGAAAGTGCCAGGATTTAGAGCCAGGGTTCTTTGTCTCCAAAGTCTGTGCTGTGTCCTCCCAAAGATGGTGGGCACCCTTGGACCAGGTCACTTCTAAGGCTCCTTGCAGCTCTGCAGTTCCCTGGGCTGACGTCACCATTGTCTCTGCTACCCATGTCTCACTGCTGCGCCTCGGGTCCTTCAACCACGTGGCCATGATGGCAATAGCGACCGTTTGTTCTGGTGTGGCAGATACTGAGAAGCTTATTTATTAAGTTTGGGTTGGAAACCACAGGGTTTCTGTGACCTCCTCCGCGTGCGGGGCCATGTTTCACTCATCTTTGCATGTCTAGAATAACCCATGAGGTCGATTTTATTACTATTGCATTTTGTAGGCAAAGAAACTAAGGCAAAGAGAGGCTGTACGGCTATTAAATACGAAAGCCAGGCTTAAATCTGGGCCTTTGCCTAGAAATCAAGTGCGATTTCCATTCAATGCTGGCACTTACTAAATATTTATTGAATGCGTGCATGAATGAGTGTTAGCATGAGATCTTCGTTTCCCGTGCTCCCAGGAAAAAAGGTGTCAGATGGTTCATGTGCAAATCATCTGTGGATGTGCTATATCAAGAAGCCTACCTGTTTGCAAAAGAATCTAGAACATAGCAAAAGATCAAAAATGAAGATTTGGAACCCAGCGGCCAATGAGAACCTGCCTGATGTAGTTCCGTGGGGCGAATGCGAGTTGGAAGCTAGAGACTAGGTGGTTGCCAACATAGAAACACTGGTCAAAGTGAGGCTGTGTGACCAGGGAAAAGAGAACTGGGACATTAATAACATTTGTGAAGAAAGTTCAGCAGCCTTTGGGGTAAATTAATTCTCTACCACATTTAGAAAAATTCCTCAAAGAGATTAGACTCCTTACCGATGACCTCTCTCTCCCTGCTTACTCTCACCCCCTCTCTCAGATCTTTCAAGGTAGCTTCAGATGGGATGTTTATATAAGAAGGGAAATGCAAGTTCAGGGTGATGAGGTGACGTTAATTGATATTGTGAGTTTTCTGTCATTTGTAAGAAAAAACAATCCGTAAGCAATGGTTGTTAAAAAAAAGGTTCTCGCTAAGGCATTTAGCTTCAGCACTTAAATATCTTTTCAGACATGAATTTAACATGGGTCTTAGGTATGGAAATACTTGATGTGCCTCCGTACCTAGTCTGCCGAAAATCTTTGTAATCACAATTTAGTGGCATGCTCTGTTCTGCATGATTGTACCAGCTTGATCCTTACTTATCCACAATAATTTCACTTGGTAAAAAGATTCGCCCTTGCCCTGGCCAGGTAGCTCAGTTGATTAGAGCATCGTCCTGATAACAGGGCTGCAGGTTTGATCATAGTCAGGGCACACACAGCGATCAACCAGTGACTCCATACTAAGTGGAACAACAAGTCAATTCTTCTCTCTCTCTGTCTCTCTCTTTCCCTCCTCTGTCTCTGCAATCAATAAATGAAAATTTAAAAAATAAAATAAATAAAAAGACTTGCCCTTAGCGATGGTTTTTCTTTTCCTAAAGGTCTGTTCCCATATGAACACATTTATTTCTCCATCTTCTTTAGGGCCTCTTTGAAATCATGAGAAAACAATTTAATTCCCTGTGCTTTAGTTTTCTTCTCCATGGAGAGGAGAAATGGACACAACATTGGCAGTCACACAAGAGAATGCATGTAAACCGTAGCACAACCACAAATGCATATTATTATTTGTATTTATTCCACTCTCATAAGAAGCACATGCTTTTGGTTGCAGTGTGTTCATTTTGAGTAGGGTTTTTTTTTTTTTCCCAGTAGAGGATAAAGGGGGGATTTCCTCATTCATCTCTAGTCATTGTCATCCTCATCATTATTATCAACAAACTGTTACCGAGTACTTATCACTAGTAGCAGGGCAGGGTGTCAGACCGCGGTAAGATGAGGAAGCATATGACATTTCTGCAGCAGGGAGGTTTATAGTTTAACTGGTAAAACCACATATACTAATAAATTCAATAATAATGTTATGTATCCTAAGATATATGCCGAATGAATACCATAGCTACTAAAACCTATGAGAAATCAGAGTGGAGAGAACATAAAGAAGACTCCATGCATGAGGTGATCCTTCAGCTACCTCTGAAGGACATGTAGGTAGAGTACCTAGTTGCCAATGGCCCAATGGCATGTCTGTTGGCCAAGGACAAGGAATAGTTGGCTGTGAAAAAGAGAGGCATTGCCAGACCCTAACAGGTATTGTGTCTTCTTCACACTGCACTCTGGGCATCTGAATTAACGAGGGATAGCACCTTATCACTCTGGATTTTCCATTCCCCTGTCTTTCTTGGATCCAGGAGACATTGATAGCTATATCAAGGGGACTGAAGACAATTCGTTAAGTTGTTAAGTTGTTTGTAATAATTTTTATTGTAGTTATTGAGATCAGGCTAGATATTGGAGATAGGCACAACTTTGTAAACAGAGGTTGAGGAGAAAATTAGTTTGGGGTTTTGTAATCTTGAAAATGGCAGCCAGCAAAATAAGATTCATATATCATTGCCAGAATTGTTTATATCTGACTTTTATTTCACAATGCACTCCACACCCTGTATCTCAGCCTACTTGCTGTTTTTCATAATGAACAACTCACTCATTTTACACTCCTGGCAAACAGCACTGCTGGTATCTGCCCTTCAGGTTGAGAGCTGACCACTTTGCATGGGTTCTCTGGAGCACGACCCGAGAGAGGCGGTGTGCTCTAACTTTGCCATTGGTTGGCTTTTGGAACTCGGTACAAGACTTTTTGTTTGCATGCCTCTGTATCCTAGTTTTGATCATGAAATAGTTGAACTAGTCTGATATATTTCAAACGTCCTTTGGCAGTTAAATCATTTCCTCCTGCAGAATCTTCTATGGAATCACAGTTTATAAAAGTAGAGGTTTCTGTTGAAGACAGAGGTGAGGCAGGGGTTAAGAAACCCACAGTCCCGTTGACGGGCCTCTTCCTGGTAGCTTTAATCACTAGGGCACTGCAGCACCCAGGCCGAATAAGGTTAAATGGAAAGATCTTTGAAGTGAAGATACTTGGTTGTTCGAATTCTGCACAGAGCACCCCCCCTCCCCCTGCCAAAAAAAAATCAGAATGGCATCAAGCCTGGCATCCTGGCATGTCATTGAAATGGAATGCCATGTAGGTTCCATTTCTTAAAAAAAATTCCATGTCACAGGTAAACTGCCTGGTCAGTGGGGTTCTTGTCTGGGTTTGTATGATGTAACATGACTGGATTTAAGGTCAAGACCCTCAGTCTTATTTCATTCACTTAGAGACCACCTCTAATCTGTAGTGGGGGGCAGGTAAGGAATTTCTGTGCAACTCAAGTACATGAATAAATGGTTTCTTAGACAACACCAGACATTAATATTTGAGGAATCTCTCATTAATTTCTACTATGTATAATAAAGGCAAAGGGTCAAATGGTATATAATCGCCATATTTGTCTATTATAATTTTCAACTACTAGTGAAAAAGCCAACTTAAGTCTTATATTCGGGTAGAATTTCCTGTGTATACACATGCATGTATATCACATGTATCTATGTAATGCATAATTACCCAACAAAAACTTCCCATAAAGATATCTATCATATTTTTGTACGCTTGCCATGCTTAAAAACATCAAGAAATAAACATTTTGGTGTTGACTTTTTAACAGTTATATTTAGAATAAACATGGCCTCTTTATTAATTCATACAATGCTGCATTTTGGTTTGTAGTCCTTAAAAAAAGCACTATGCGCCTCATTATTCTCATCTTCATTCAAAGGCCCAAGGGTTAGCATTGTTAGAGAGAGGGGTAGGCAGCCTGGTTCTGATGATTTATTGTAGCTACTGCTACGTGCCTGTCATTTTGATACTTAATCATAGAACACTTGCATTATGTTCACTCTTTCTGATACCTGAACATGATACAGCATCCTGCAAACTAACTGGACAAGCACTACAGACAATACAGTCCTACCTCGGTACTCGTCGTCTTCGGAACTCGTCAAACACTGTCTTCATGATATTTAAAAGAGAAAAAATATTTCGGTTCTCGGTGCCTGCTTGGGACTCACCGCATTTGCTGGAACTTATGTGAGTCGTGATGCCGTCCAGCAAGAGAAAATGCTTCATTGCTCGGTACACATCGGTTTCGGCACTCATCATGAGTTCCAAGATGAATGAACGATTTACCGAGGTACCACTGTATTCTGGCTTTTGTCTATCTGATGCAGGTGTACACTCTTTATTAGTTTTGGAACTGGAAGGGAGGACAGGGATGTGCACTTATGGGTTCCCTTAAACCCCAGCAGCCCGTTTGGTCACCCCGACTGCATAAGCTCCTGCAGGGTCAAGAGCAGCACCAGTCCATGACTCTGCACCTTGGAACCTAGCAGGGACTTCTGGAATAGTTTAACTGAAATTCCCTGGCATCCTCCTCAGTTCCTGGCACCACAGGTGGTCTCCCGCACAAATGGATGGGTTAAGTGGCTGTGGCATAAAACAGATTCTGGTGGATTGTTGACTGAAATGCTGGATATTGTCCACTTGCTGCCCTGTTCACCCTGCATGCTGGTAGGCTGGCCTTGATGGATGAAATTAAGGGCCCCTTTGATCTCTGTCTTTGTGTTGAATTTGGTGAGAAGGAGGTGCTAGAAGGGAATGAGAGAGTGAGATTGGACTATTTTTCCGCTGGCCCCCGCTACTGCCAGTCATGGACACAGCATTTATTGGAGGGCTCCATACTTCTCCCTTTTCTTGCGCCTCAGGGAGAAAGGGCTCCCCGCTGTTGCTTGATCTGGGATGCTTCAGCCCCTGCCCTGGTTTCTCTTAATGTGCCCACCGCGTTGTAAAAACTTCCTTCATTGTCGTAGGTTGAACTGCTCGGCTTCCCAGGGCTGCGGATGTCGCACCTACTGTCGTGTATCAATTCCCTGTGGACTGACTTGCGTGTGCAGGGCCCTGCACTAGGCGTTGGGCATATGGAAGCAAGCAAAACAGACACAATCCCTACCTTCGAGGGACTTGTAGTTTGGTAAGAGTGTTAGGCCTTAATCCAATAACCACAAAAAGAAATGGAAAGTTACAACTTTGCTAGGGATTAAAGGCCAATTCAATCACCAGGCGCTACAGGTCATAACAAGGGCATCTGATTTCTTCTGCCAGATCATAGCGTCTAAGTCTTCCTCCAGGAAATATTCGAGCTGTGATTTCATTGGAAGTAGCTGCTTATTTGCTGAAGGTAGTGGTGGTTAGGAAAGGTCTTTAGAAAGGGGACAGCACAGGTAAGGTTCTGAGGTTAAGGAAACATTGCACAGGCAAGAACCTAAAGGAGGTCAGATGACAAAACACGGCGTGGAGGGAAGGGTTTGCGAAAAGCCGATCTTGGAGCCTTGGTCTTTATGTTCGGAGCAATGGGAAAACGTTGGCAGTTTAAGGACGGTGTGTGTGTTGTAAGATCACGGTTGTGATGTTCTGGGGCAGCAAGAATCAGAGTGGGGAGAGCTGGGCCAGAGGGTGAATATGAAGAGAAGTGGACACAGCTGAAGGATTTGTAGGCAGCCATATTGATGGGCCAGGCGAAGGGTTAGATACCAGTGGGAGGGGAGAGAGGGACTGAAAATGACTCCTAGGATTCCAGCTTCAGCAACTGAACAGGGTGATTTGCTATTCCCTGAGAGAGGGAAGAAAGCCTAGAGGAAGATAATTTGTCACTGTTTTTGGGTGACATATTTTGGAAACATTAAGGTTGAGGAGTGTCATAGGCAGTTTGATGGATGGCTCCAGAATGGACAGAAGAGGTCTTGGCTGGAGACGTGATTTTGGGAGTCACTGATTTATTTCAAATTCAGCTGGGAAACAACCCACCGGTCGGGGTGAACTTGCTCAGGGAAAAAGCTGAGGATGAGAAGGTAAAGGGCCTTCAGCTGAAACTCTCAGAATCTCTGCTATTTAATCACCGGGTAGGTGGGATAACCCTGCCAGGGAGAGTGGTGAGATGCCAGCAGACAGGAGAAACGCCAGGGGAGGTGGAGTCTCTGTGTTGAATGCCGCCGAGAGACAAGGTGAGGATCAAACAACATTCAAGGGATTGTGTAATGTGGGGTTCATGTTGGTAACTTTTGAGAGGCATTTCAGTGGAGGAAATGAGAATGACAGCTGGATTGGAGTAGGCGGGGAGATGGGGAAGGTGAGGAAATGCAGGCAGAGGGAAGGCGAAAGGAAGAGGAACTGTAACCAAAGGAGGAGGAGAGATTGAGGGAGGCCCAGATCCTTTTCTAGATCTGAAGCCATACCATACAGAGATGAGGGGGAGGCGTGGATATGTGGAGCCGCTGTGGGAGGATGGGGAGGAGGTAGAGAGAAAGACTCTACAGGAGAGAGAAGGCATAATTAAAAATGAGCATTTCCTGAGAAGGCAGGAGAGAATGAGATCCAACTTGTAGGTGGCGAGTGGGCTGAGGAACATGCGTCCGGACTCTCCTTAAGGTAGTTAGCAGATGAACCCGCCCCGTACGACTTTGAGGCACAACTGGTTCTTGCAAGTCAGTTGGCAGCATATCTCAATCGTGCACCAACATTGCAAGCACATTGATTATACACTTATTAAGTATGTCATGTGTTAGCAATGGGGCTTCAAAGATGGATATGATTGAAGTACATCAAAGCTGGTGGGAGATTAACGTCCAGAGATAGCGGTGACTGGTCAGGCTGCGAGCTGTGATGTGATGTTTAATAGCCTCGTGTGTTTCAGCATTTAGCTTCGTGGGGTCTCCTGAGACTCATGGGTTCTGGGCCCTTCTTCCCTGGGACTCATCTCCTTTTCTGAAATGAATTATTTAAATTTTCTTTGCCTCAGTTTCTTTATCTACAAAATGAGGTTAATAATAGTGGTTTACCTCAGAGGAGTGTAGTGAGAAAAGTCTAGTAAAATGACTGTCTGAACAGTAAATATTATAGGGTTTATTAACAATTGGTGATGCATGAATGCTGAGGAATGGGCCAGAGTTACATCTTCATCAAGGGCAAAAGCAAGTTGGGTAATGTTCTAGCATTTAGTCATGAAACAATAGCTTACCTCAGATAAAAACTTTCCCCCGAGTATTAGGAATATATATTTGAAAGGTACATGGTAAAAAACTCTAAGAAAAAGTTA
Source organism: Mormoops blainvillei (assembly GCA_004026545.1). NCBI lineage: Eukaryota > Metazoa > Chordata > Mammalia > Chiroptera > Mormoopidae > Mormoops > Mormoops blainvillei. The sequence goes on along the minus strand of PVJD01004287.1, from coordinate 82,143 downwards.
TATAATCCTTGGTATTACTACATTTAAATGTGGGTAAACATTTTTCTGTTTCTTAAAGATATTGATGAAAGGGAGAAGAGTCTCTAATCTTCATTTATTTATTCATGCATTAATTCATCAAATATTTGTTGAATTGACAATGCTTAACAATTCTCTGATAGTTCTTAGGGATCTATGACACTGTCACTTTGCCTTTTAGTTTTTATGTGAGAAATAGATTTTATTTTCTTAAAACGTTGTTTGTACAACTCAGAAAGAATAATGAGACTTAAAGTACGTTTACATATCCCATCAATTAATTAAATCTGACAAATCTGTTTAGTCAAACAAATGCTAGTAACTCGGTATTTATGCATTATTAAACAAATCAGAGAGAAAAAGTAGCTATTTTTTGAGTGCTGAGTAGCCTCAGGGTCTGTGACTTTATGTATCTAATCTCGTTTAGCCCTCCTAGTAACTCTTTTAAATTGGCATTGTTATGCCCACTTTACAGAAAACCAAACTGAGGCTTTGAGAGAGTAAGACATTTGCAGGCTCAGTAAGGAATCGAGACTGAGCTACAGAGCCAGCAACATCTGGTTCCAGCATTCTTCCTCCCTCTCTTCTCTGCTACATCTCAAAAAGTAAGAATCTGGGCCGCCTCCCCAACCCTCCCTGCAAACAAAATATCTGTGGCTGTTTATATGAATGCTCAGGAAGTATTTGTTCAAGTGAATAGATCAATGAAATAGTACTTATGAAATTGTAGTAGCATGGAATCATCCTAAGGCGAAGGATAGTGTATGTGAAGTTTACAAGTCTATTTATATTAAGGAATTACTATTAAATTTTGATGAGTGATAATGGTATTGTGGTTATACTTAAAAAAAAAAAAAGAAAAGAGTCCTTATCTTTTGGAGATGCACTCTGTGATGTTTACAGATGAAACGACATACTGGCTGATATCCACTTCAACAATAATGAGGTGGAAGTGGAGAGTTTAGATTGAACAAGATCCGTCATGGATTGATGATGAGTGATGGCAGTTGATGTGTTTGGAGCGGTTCATTTTATTATTTTCTCTCATTTTTGTATACATTTAAATTTTTTCACAATAAAAAGTTAAAGAGTGAATAGATTTCAGTAGAAAGACAAGAAAACAAAAAGGGAATAAAAGTCCATTGCAAGGAAGTGTAATCTAGTTTTGTTTTTTGAATGATAATTTTTTAATTTTCACCAAGCTAATTACAAAACATCTCTCTCAAATGGGGCTACTTTGGGGGAGGGCATTTTCTATCATTCACCTTTTAAACATTCACTTTCTTAGTATAGACCTAAAGATCTATTTCCTTAATCTATTTTGTAAACACGAGTCAGTCTGCGTCTTTGTACATAGATTTCTCACATGAAATGAGAGAATCAGTCTAGACATTATCTAAAATTCTTTCCATTTCTAAAATTCTATAATCCTGACTAACCAGTGAAATACTATAGGCATCATTACTTTGTTTTTTAATCATTAGCACCCAGATTCGTGAACAAAAACAGCGGTAAGAATCCTGACACGCCCTGAATTCAGGAAGTAAGAGCACTAAATTGTAAACTCCTTCGGAGCCGAGTGCATTCCTCAGTAGTGCTCCAGAATACACAGCTGCCCTCACTGGCTACCAGGGCTTTTCACCTGGTTTAACACAGGAAGAATTAGTTATCTTGTAGAAGGCTCTTCTGAGAGTCAAAGTTAAAGCAGAACACAACTGAAATAAAAAGCCCCTTCTTTAGGACAGCAGCACAGCCAATGGGTATTGTAGATTATCCTTTGAAAGCCCCTCCAGCGAGTATATCTCAATTGAACTACTTAATCCTAACAGCCTTTCTCCATGTAAATGTTGAGAGTTGATACACCTCTCCTACAAGGTACAATCCAATTAAAGCCAAGGCTGATTTAAGGACGATGCAAGGGTATGTACGTGGTTGAGCAATCATGTTCTCATGTGAATTCATCAGCAAAAGAGACCCACCTCTTAGCTGATGTGATGTGACAAGCTGTGTCCTTAAGTGTACCTCATTTCTGCATGTATCAGCATATGTATCCACCCACGCAGGAGCGCCACGGGCTCGAAAACACTCATCTTGAAAATTTTAATGAATTTAAACAAAGTACTTAAAATACTGCCATGTAGCCTTGGAGAAATTGGTATCCTGAGCTTGTATTAGTAGAATCAAGGTTTCAGCTATTTCTGTACTTTAAATCTATTTGGGGCAGTGGGATTTACTGTTACTGAAATCTACCATATATATAGTATTGAAATATACGAGACATAATGTTTATGGAGCAGAACTTTCCTAGTCTAGCTCCTTTTCTTGGGTACTGGCTGTAATGCTGACCTGTAGGTTCACTGCAAATTAGGAATAAAATAAGACACTTTCCTAAACCTCCAGAAACTTTTGCTCAGTGAATTTTCTACTTTCATACGGTACTCTTCAGAACCGAAGTTTCTTGGCTCCAAGGATTGACTTTAATTGACTCTTTTAAAAAAGTTATTGGAGTATTGGGGTTACATTTGTCAATAAATCTGGATTTTCCCGAGTCCCCTACCTTTTGGCCAGTAAGAGGGGGGCCAGAGGTAAGAGGGAGCCCCATTTTGATTACAGAGAAAAAGTGGCCTAAGTAAACAAACCCCGGCAGGTTTCCATTGTGCTCATGTCATCCCTCAAGTTTAATTACAAGGAGAAGTGTTACACAGCAAGGGTAATTTCAGGGTCCCTGTAACTTTCAAGTTACTATAAATACATCAGGAAGTAAAGGGTTGAAGGCTAGGAGAGGAGATCATAAAAGCAGTCGAAGGTGAGAAAGAAAGAGAGGCACGTAGTTGGGTGGGAAGGAGGAAGTAGTAACCAATGCGAGTAGTAAACTGAGTCAAGAGAAAGGAACCTACTTTTGGAGAGAGGATAGAGATGGTAGCTCTGGGCAAGTAGTGTCAGCCATGTTTTGCCACATTGAGAACACCAGTGTGGTGGGCAGTAACATGAGGAGAAAAGTAAGAGGTCCCTGGGATGGCAGGCCATGGAGCAGAGGATTGAAAATACTAGAAACCTCATTTCTGCACGTGGGCTGTATTAAAAATACCATTACTGTTCGTTATTAAATTCTTATGTCAGCAGTATTCCTCTTCTGATATTATCATACTTTAGGGGTATTTATGAGATTACCATAAAAAATACCTGTTAGAGGGTCAGCACAACTCTAATAAAATAACCTATAATAGGACTTTAAAAAAGAACATGGGGGAAGGAAGAAAGCAATGACCTTAAGAGTAAATTTGGACTTGTATGAAGGCAATAAAGGGCAAACTTCAGACCCAATCCCTTTTGCAGCAATTGGTATTTCACTGATAGAGGTCTTTCTCTCTCTCTCTTCATCTATATAATCTATATCCATTTTTACATATGAACTACATTACCTGCAATATAAATTTAATTATTTACAACCTGTAGCTGTAAGATCTAAATCACTTTCTGATCTTAATGAATATATACATTATTTCTATTCTTCTCATTGATAAATGAAATTAAAATTATCCCACAGTCTTCCTATTTTAAGCTTTTAATACTCTTCTTTGGAGGCTTATTAACTCTAAAATAATTCAATAATTTAGTCGTATCAACTGCTTAGTAATCCAGTGAATGTAAATTGAAACAAAAAATGTGACAGCATTGAACCACTGCAAAACTCGTGAGGCTTAAAAAATAATGACCCTTCGTCGACAACAGCACAGGAAATCAAGCACTTTCATTTGCTGCTGGTGGGAATGTAAATTTATATACCTTTTTGGTAAAGCAGTTGGCAGTAAGACTCAAGTCTTAAAAATGTTCACAAACACAAACCTAGGAATTCTGCTTCTAAGGATTTTTCTTAGGAACCTGAGGTGGTATAAGAGTAACTGTAGAAAATATATGTTTATCATTGTGAAGCCCTAGAAATAATCTAAGTGTCCAAAAAAGAATACTGGTGAAATAAATTCTCTTGTATCCATACGACAGATGACTTATGCAGCTAATTGAGTTAACTTTATGGGAGGAAATCACCAAACAGAAAAAAGATTCATGGTAGCTTCTAAGTGAATACAGCAGGCTACAGTGTACTATTCACTATATAATTATAATTTTATTCCAAAAATTTACAGAAAAGTGGAAAATATGAACTTTTTCTCATTAGGGTATTCAAGCAATATTCAAGCAATTTTTCTCCCCCCCTCCCTTTTTTGCTTTTTCCCTATTTTCCAAAGTTTCTCTAATTAAATTGGAAAATTATAAAAGAAAAGTTTATTTGTATTAAAGCTTTTTGCTGTTTCATAAACTTCATTGATGATGTTAATTATGCAAAATACAATGAACACCTGTGATCCGTGTTTACTGTAAGCCGGCCTCCTTGGCCTGGAAGCGGAGATCCAGGGCCAATGTTAGGAACTCGGCCCCGTGCAAGCCCTCCCTTGCACCTCAGGGCGAGTCAGCAGCCCTAGACCAGGTGGCCTGGATTTGCACAGCCAACCCCACTTTCCCACTTACAGCTGGCTATCTGTGTATTCATTCCTATGTTTACATGCATTTAAACTTAGACTCATTCCCGTGAGGCTGGTACTGATTGGCGGAGATACTAAGTTATATTTCTTCTTTTCCAACCCTTTCTCTTTCCCCATTCCAGCTGATCGCAGGCTCCAGGCCTCTTTACTCCAGGGAGGATTGTGGCAGTGTGGAAGCAGAAGGGCCATCAGAGCGGCTTTGCAGTGCTTTGGGCGTTCTAGGCTGTGAATTGTGCCCAATATACTCAAAGGTTCAACCAGAGAAGTGGTCCTGCTTTCACACTTTCAGCCAACTCCAGCCTCATTGTAGCAGCTCCTCTAGCCCCTCCATCCACAATGAAGAGTACCATCCATGTGTAGGAGGGAAACACTTTGTAAAGTATACGATTGTCTAAACACTATGCTGTATACCTGAAACTAATACAAGATAATATTGAATGTAAACTGTAATTAAAAAATGAAAATAAATGATTAAAATGGTAAAAAAGGAAGCAGGCCTTACTATTAATGTAATTGTAAATATATTTATACAATATAAATATAGTTATTAATGTTACTGCTGATAGACATTGTATATATGATGCTTTAATGTTTTATAGCTTATAAAGTCCCTTTCCAGAGGTGATCATATTTTGCCCTTAGATGACCAAAGGTTACTACTCCATCTTAAGGGAATGAAAAACGAGGCTGGAAAATTTTGATAAATCTGCCTAAAATCTCTGAGCTGGTCAGCCAGGCCCCTGACTTCTACACCCTCAGGGCTATTTCCTTGTTGCCCAGTTGGGTTTGCTTTATACGGTTGTGCGGGGGAATGTTATTTAACCCACAAGATATCTGGGTTGCCGTATATCACACCATACGGTATTGTAGAGTATCATAATTGATCCTTTTTTCAGATAGGATGTATAGCAGGACAGTTTTTGTTTCTGATTAAAGTTAGCTATAGGATAATCAACTGCTCTGCAAATTTCACACTACTGTGTGTCTTTTCTTCTTCATTTTTAAGCCATTGTTCTTTGAACTTATAGAAGTCCTTGAAAGTCATAGCCTTTGTCGGCTTCACAAATGGAAATGAAAAAATACCCATGCTCCTCCTTTATAAAAGCTAAAAGTTTAAAATGAGCTAAGTGTGATAGATAGCTGGTGGGGTCAGAGGGATAGAATATCAAACACAAGTTTACAGTCAGGGAAAAGGGCAGAATGTCCTTTCATCAGCTACATTTCCAGACCTCAGGATTTTTCTGTCAGAGATAAAACCCAAATTTTCATGTGCGTTGGAATCTCCTGGAGGGTTCATTAAACTCTCTGCCCCCACTCACACGCCCTGTCCCCACCCTGCACCAGAATTACCAATTCTACTAGGTTCAAGGTGGAGTCTAAAAATGTGCATTTCTGATAAGTTTTCAGGTGATCATCAGATGAATCAGGGGATACTGCTGGTCTCAGGATCATACTTGGCAACTAGTGTGGTAGGGGCTTCAGGAGCTATTTCTCTTACCCAAGAAGAGCGTTAGGCACTTACGGATACAAAGATGAATAAATGATGTGGAAGGAGGGAGGACTATGCACAAATGATTATGGAACAATGTGGTAAGGGCTGTAATACGTATGTCTGCTCAGAGGAGTTTGCAAATTAATGTTGACTTGGGGAAGCTAAGACTACAGAAATAATATTTGAGTTTCATTTTAAAGACAAGTACAGGACTCACCAGGTGGGAAAGGGATTTCCAGGTGGAGGAAACAGGACAAGCAAAGCATTGAACTTGAAAATCCACAGTCTGTTCAGTATTAGATACCTGCGGATTGTTTAATATTGCCTTTGTTCTTGTTGAATGTTTTCAGCAACCAAATTTACCCAAGACTGTTAATTTTTGCTTCTCTCTTCACACAACATTATCACCTCTTTTCCCTGTATTTTAATCTTAACTTGTTCTTCCTGGAAGGCAGAAGAGAAGTTGTGAACATAAATGGGCCTGATCTCAAATGTGGAATGATTCATTATAACTTAATATGCATTACATATTCCTCGTGAAACTAGCATATGTCCAAATGTTACCCAAGTAACAGATTAAAAAGTTCAACGAATGCTATGACTTGGCAACATACAATTGGACAAAGAGTCTATAATTTTTAAAATTCTCTTTTGAAAATGAATTTAGTAAGAATGAGACAAAAACAGTGCCATTTAAATTTTTTTTTGCAACTTCCAAAGCACTGAGGTTTTTAGAATAAATACTGCCTATAGGTAAAATAAATTGTGATGTGAACTCCAAAGCAATACCCAGAAGTAAATATTCTTTATGTAACCTGTTTCTGTTGCTTTCTATAAATATTATATTAATACTTTAGTTTAATTTATAATAATAATTAAATATGCAGTAACCTATCTCTTAAATGTTCCAAGTTACATACCTGATTAAAAAAACTGATTTTAGTTGATTTCTTGTTTAGTCAACTGATAGAAAGATATGAGGGCTTTCTGAGGAGCAGCACCAGGTGGGAGCTACAGATTTTGGCAGGGCACTGCTCGGAAGGGTTAGCATGGCTGCCAAGAGAATCCAATATGAGTAATTCAATACATGCTTCCTGGCTAATGAGTTTATGTACAAATTTAAAAATATTGGATTTGTGGACTGTATACTTTGTTCTGAATAAGAAACTCACTTGTGAGACACTTCCACAGGTCAGTTATATTTGATTTTATAATTGCCAAATGGCACTTATAAAATCTGGTATTGTCATCTGTGATAATAATTCGGTAACTTTACCTTGTTAAAAGAGTATAGGTTACCTGATATTTAAGGTCCATTTTAACTCTAAGATTTTTATAATGCTATAACTAATAAATCATTTTGAATTTAAAGATTTACTTGTTTAAAAAAAACAAAACAAGAGTGATTTTAAGAAAGCAATGAACTCTTATAGGCAAGAACTAAATGTTTTGTATTATATAAACCATTCTGTTAAATACCATGGGGGATGTATAGTAGGAAATATTTAATGTTTGTTTGATAGATATAGGACTTAATTTTTCTTCATAGCTTACTTATGATATTGACATATGTGATGACTTTAAAAATAAGCATTTCAGAGATGTTCCCCCATGAATAAAGACTTGAATTCCTCATTCGAATAATTTGGAAAGTAAGCTATTTTGCCACCTTATATCCAGATAGTTCAGGTCCTAACATGATTTTCTTTCTGAACTCTTTATAGAATTGCTTCAACTTTTCTTTATGTAAAAAAGTTTAGATAAATAAGCCAACCTTATAAGTTATAGCAAAATTTCCCTTCAGAAGTGATTGAAGCACCACATTTATGTCTTTTATGACATATAATGAGTAAATGAAAGAGAGGTCTCTCTATGGAGTTTTGACATAATGTTTTTTTCTTTTTTAGATTTAGTTCCATGTTTTCACTTGCCGCCATACAGATAGTTTGAAGAATTCTGTTAATTTTTGCCTCTGAAAGTGTATCAGTGAGCTTTTAGAAATAGAAGACAGAACTCTCAACGTTTTGAGATTTGAGGCAAAGCTTTCAAACAAGGGAAAAATTTGTACTGTCCTGATTGGCTTGGTTGGGCATAATCCTGTCTTCTTTGCTAATATTATGGAACCAAAAGTCATCTTTCCATAAGCCTTTCATGGCGTCAGTCATTGATGACATCAATAACATTAGATATCTATGATGTCACATAAACTTTCAAGGTGGCAAGGAATATTTGGCTGGATACAGTGAGTGATTTTTGCTTACATGCCAATCTTTAGCCAAGATTAATCCTAATCAAACTCTAAGGGTTTATCTTCTTACTGTAAATGTGACACAGGGATCAATTTCTGATCAGGTAAGCACATAGAATAGCCTGTGGATTTAATAATGAGATACAGGGCACGCTCATCAATATGATAAACATAAAAGGAAAGAGAAAAGAAGGCAAAGAGACACAAAGCAGGAAAGAAAGAGGAAGAGGAAGACAAAAAAGAGGAGGGGGAAGGAAAGGATTCAACTGAATTTTCTCCTATATTCCCAAGATAGAATATATATATAGAATGTATATATATATTTTTTAGAAAACCACCTTCAAACACAAGGATCACATTGTCCAGAAGATATGAACAGGGTTTATTGTCTGACTGTACTTTCTTTTTACCTACCGATAAACAAAGTAGTAACTAACAAATTTCTACTACCCAGCGAAATATTGTACCCAGTGTTTTGAAAGTGTTGATCACCTAATGAAATATGTTTATTAAACAGATATATGTAATGAGCACTAGTTCATTATTACATGAAATTCAAAGTGTACAAGTACTGTTTTTTCCTTTGCTCCATTCAAAACAAACGATCTGAAGTGATTTCAAATGGTGTAATTATTCTAGAGTGCTGCACACTCACCAGAAAACATTGAAAGACCATTCCTTTAACAAAATGAAACCCACAAATCTATAAAGAAGCATGGGTAGAACATATTTCTCTCATAATGTAAAACAAAATGACAATTACAACCAACTGGTTAGAACTTACTAATTGCCCATGATTTGTTTATAAAACAATCAACTCTCTCTTTATACATTTAAACAGACTTGTACGGTATGCTAGTGCAAAGGCTTTCTGGATAGGGCATTACCTTAATGTAATATTTGCTGTCATGGTAATGAATGGGCAAATACAGGCTGTGTTTTAGTTGGATTATTTTAAATCCCCTAAACCAGACCTGAGTGGGACATAATCCAATAGACATCTGAGAACATGGTTTAAAGTCCCAAAGATAAAATTTTGTTCCTGTATTTCCTGTTCACATAGCTACTTTCTGATCTTCCAAATACTCTTGAAGTAAGAGAACTGGTTAGTCCCATCTTTAAGCATGATGTGCAATATGAGGTTATGTCACGAGCCATTTGTAATGTCCAAGCCTGTATGAACTGTGCTCATATTATTTGAAATTAGAAATCAGTGTTGTAACTTACCCTGTTATGATCAAAAAGAGCATTGATCACCACAGTCAAGTACAAATAGCCACGCACTTTATAAAACCCTGGAAAAAAATAATTCTATTTTCAATGTAAGTCAATTGTCCTAGAAAACTTTGGCATTTTTATTGGATGTATTCAGAGACAAACCCTTCCACTTTGATAATCCAAACCCATGAAAGTATTTTATGCATTACATACTATAGATTTACTGTAGCCCAGATACCTCCAGGAGAGGGTTGGTACAAGGAATATCCCTCTTGGTCTTTATGTACCTACCTAACACTTTGGACATAGTAGGCTCTCAATCTGCTCATTTGTTGTGACTTCATTTGCTGCATTAGTAAGATTCCTATGTAGCTTTACTACTCAGTGAACTGATAAAACATGAAATCAAGAAGAAAGAAAATAGCCTTGTCCGGTGTGGTTCGGTTGGTTGGAGCATCGTCACGTAAACCGAAGGGTTGCGGGTTTGATCCCCACCCAGGGCATGTACCTCAGTTGTAGTTTTGATCCCCAGTTGGGGCATGTAAGGGGGTGGCCGATCAATGTTTCTCTCTCATGTCAATGTTCCTCTCTTTCTAAAAAGCAATGAAAAAATGTCATCAGGTGAGGATTAAAAAAAAAAGGAAGAAGAAAACATAGGCAGAAAAAATTTTAGAGTATGTGGAACATTACTGAAAAACTTCACTAGAATGTATATATCAGTGGTTCTCAAACTTTTTAGTATCAGGACTCCTTGAGCCCCTTAAAAATTATGAAGGACCCCAAAGTGTTTTTGTTTATGGGTTATAGCTGTGATATTTACTCTATTAGAAATTTAAAATGGGACATTAAAAATATTTATTTTTAAATTCATTAAAAATAACCACAAGGAACCTATTACATGTTAACAAACCATATGTTTTATTTAAAATAACAGTATTTTGCCCTGGTTGGTGTGGCTCAGTGGATTGAGTGCTGGCCTGTGAACAAAAGAGTCGCCGGTCTGATTCCCAGTCAGGGCACACGTGGGCTGCAGGCCAGGTCCCCAGTAGGGAGTGCATGAGTGGCAACCACACATCGATGTTTCTCTCCTCTCTCCCTTCCCCCCTCTCTAAAAATAAATAAATAAAATCTTAAAAAAAAATTAACCCAAATTCATTAAAAAAATATTTTCCAAGACAGAACAAAATTAGTAAAAAGAGTGGTCTTATTTTACTTTTTTTACACATCTTGTTAGAGAACATAGTTGAATTGTCATTGCTGCTTCTGAGTTCAGTCTGCGTGACCTCATATACCTGTGAAACCTCTGGAAGGATCCCAGACATGCCAGATCCATCAGACCTCACTCTGAGAACTGCTGACCTATGTAACAGCAGAATGACAATGATAAGCGCTGTTGAGAAATCACTCAAAATTTGATTTACAGGTCCACAGAGTTGTTGCTGCCTTCGTAGGGAAAGAGAATTTTGTACGGTTATATAATTAGGGGTCTCCTGGATAGCTCATGGAAGAGTTTTCTTTACCTATAGTTGTATTCATAAAACTTAGGTTAATTTTGCCAACCACCTGCCTTCCAGCTAGAGAAACAGTGATTCTTGGAAGATATTAGTATTTGTACTAACCACTGTGTTAATATCACTCTGCAGTCTCCAGAAATGTTTGTTGGTGTGTCATTTAAAAAAATGACACAGCTATGTTGGCCTCCTAGTGTTTTCCTTTTCACTCAGACTGACACCTCTGCCCTGATGAAACAGTACAGATTTGCTTCATTCTTCACCGGGATATAGTGACAGAATCATGATGGATTTGGTGACATGGGAGAAGCACAATGAAATCCTGGACACAACTCCCTGTTTTATAGATAGTTTTATGAAGATGCTTTTCAGACTTCTGCTATTGTCTTGAAATGGAAACATCAGAAAATGCCAGTTGTGCTTGTGGGTCAAAAATCTTAGGGTTTACCATAGATTGCACAAGGTTGCAAATCTTATAATGATTTTGTCAACTTTTACTGGTACAAAATATTTTCCTTAATTTGCCTACTTCTCAGCTTCTGATAATGCAAAAGACTAAAGAATATACAGAACACAGTTGTCAATGTACTGGAAACTCTAAAAGGATTTGGGAAACTAAAAGCATAAAAGAAAGAGAATAGGAATATTATTCTGCATATATCACATTTTCTAAATCTAATTTTCTTTATCTAGTGGCATTATGAACAAAGCCCAATTTCAAATGGCTGACCTAAGCAGTAACACTCTGCCTTTTGAGTTTATTGATTTTAATCTTAGGTATTCAGTATATATTAGTTGAACAAATGAATAAAACATTAATAAATTAATTAGCTATGAAGTGGGATTTCCTTGTTCTGCAGAGCTCACAAAACTAGGAATGAAACTTGTCTACAGCTTACACAGTTTACCAGGGAGATGTTTGTGTTAAGATATTTAGTGATGATTTTATAGAGAGTTATTTCTGTCTGTGAATATTTCATAATAGCAATTTCTTTGGCTTCTATTTAACAAACATTTTGGGGCTTCTACCGAACATCTGTCATGCCTTTCACGTGCCAGGTGTGCTTTGGACCTAGGAATGTAAAGATGAAGTCCAGTCCCTGTTCTCTAGACTCTAGAGGCTCATGGTTTAATGATAGAGACCAGCAACGAGAGAAGGGCTATAAGTGAGGCAAACATAGGGCACTCTGGGAAAATAAAGGACAATATGCTTACCTTCCCTGGAAGGTCAAGGAAGGCTTTCTAGAGGAGGAAACATGGTGAGTGAATCCTGGCTGAGAGGAGTTAGGCAGGCAGTATGGGTATATCTGTCAAAGTTAACCATAGGCTTAGAGTAAAGAAATATATCTGGAGCATCAGTCAGAACTCATTTGATTGTAAGTGAGAAATTCAACACTACTTAGTTCAAGCAAAAAAGAGTGTTTTGGATCACATAAAGAAAAGTTTGGTTTCAGGAACAACTTTTTTCAGAGGTTCCCATAAATTAAGGTCATCAGCTTGCTCTTTCTTTTTCCTTTTGACTCTTCTGCCAACTCCAAGTTGCCCTTTTTCTCATCTACTATAGCTAGGTTTTCGGCTAATAATAGAGAAGATAAGCATCAACAGTCTTCAATTCACATTTATCTACCTATTGACCCAAAAAGCTCAGTTCAAACAATCTCAGTGATAGCCTTCTACTGTCATCGGTCTGTTCTTGTGGTGGGGTCCTTGAGTATTTGATTAGTGGCCTGGTCAAAGTCAAATTACAGTGTAGGAGAAGCTGAAGTTCCCCAAAGAGCTGGTAGGGGTACATGTGGCAGTGTGGGGGCTAAGCGCACAGAAAGAGTATTTGCCCATAACACCAGTCACATTCGACAGGGCTCTTTCCTAGTACCAGGCTTGATTTTCCCCAAAGTTCATTTAGGAATTTTCTGAAATAATTTTATATTTTTCCAGATTTTTAAGAGGCTTTTGTCTTATTTCAGGAAGTATACAGCCTTTTCACAAAGGCAATAGCTAAGGGCCCTGTTTAGAACTTGTACAAATCATGGCTTGCCCTTTCTAACTCTTAAACATTTTCACGCTGCTAAGATTTAGTCAAGCGAACATCCAGAGGAAAGAAAATCCTAGCAGGGCAGAATATATGAAGGGGAGAGATAGCAGTTTTATGTCTTTCCCTTAGTGATGATGGCAAGAAGGGTTATTGTGGATCTTTGATGATCAGATGCTGGAATCACTTCTCTCATCAGTAACTTTATTGTCTCACACAAAACCCAGCCTGTGGACCATTACCCAAGTGGTGGGAATGTTCAGAGAGAGAGACCAAGGAGAGGGCTGGGCTGGATACCCAGGGTCCACCTGAAAAAGGAAGTTAACAACAGCTGAAAATGTAATGAGCTGGAGACGAGCATATCTTATGGAATCCTTCTCAGAGAGAATACTTACTGGTTAGAAGCCGACTGAGGCAAAGGCAAGAGTTAGGTGGTGGCTGAACTGCCATCAAGAGGGTTGGCCTGGTTAGCCGTGTAGCTTTACATATGCTGAATGGTCCTCTGAGTTTGAAGGCAGATTTCACAGTGCTCAGCTCCCCACCTAAATAAATACTGAACATATGTTTACAGAATATTGGTTTGGGGTACGAGATCATTAACCTTTCTAAGTGCTCACATATCTTGTGCAAGCCATGTACTGTTCTGGTTCAGGGCCACTTCCTGTTTCAGTGCCATTTGTAAAATTTTCAGCACCAGGGTTGCTTATGGAACTCCTGTTTACTGGGCGTTCATTCTCATGGTAAATTCTGGAAGACAAATCGAGTGTACCACTATCAGGCATTTTCATTAAAAGTTACTGACAATGTTTTTTAACGGTGACTTTAGAAAACAACAAAAGTAATTACCTGCAAATAATAAAAACAATGCAGGGTTGCAACTGTTAATTTAGGCATATAAACACAACTAATTACAAGTAACTTCAACAAGCATAATCTTGTTTAACTGCTGATCCTTTCTCTCTAGAGTGGCACCTCTTGTAGGTGGCTGGTCAGAATCAGTCTTTCTGAGTTTCCAAAGTCTCTTCAGATTGGTATTGATCCCTTCTTGGGTGCCACTTTGTCCTTGTTCCTTATTCTCAAGTGTCATATCTTCTCCAACTTACCATGAATTAATATGAGTTGATAGAATAAAGATTTACTACTTTAAAAAAAAAAAGAGTCATCTGTTAATTGCTGCTGCTGTGGTTTTCTTTGTAGCCACAGGTCTGCCAGTTGCATGACACTATATCTGACTAAAATTTTCTTGGACTTGATTCTTGTTTTGAATTCTGGTGTTGTTTTTAAGGCTGTATTTTCTTTTTGGTGACCTAGGCTAATGGTTGCTCTTAGGTGTTCTGAAACTTCTAAGACAGAGTGGCTTTTTTAAAAAAATTAAATTTATTGGGATGATTCTGGTTAACAAAATTATACAGGTTTCAGGTGCACAATTCTACAACACACATCATTTGTACACTGTATTGTGTGTTCGCCACCCCAAGTCAAGTCTCCATCAATTACCATTAATTCCCCCATACCATGCTCCACTTCCCCCCATTTCTCCCTCCCCCCACAATCACCACGCTGCTCTCTGTGTCCATGAGTTTTTTTTCTTTTTTCTTCTGTTTTCGCTCAATCCTTCCAACTCCCCCAGCAGCCCAACCCCCTACCCCCGGACAGCTGTCAGCCTGCTCTCTATCTATGAGTCTGTCTCTATTTTGTTAGTTCATTTCGTTCAATAGATTCCACATACGAGTGAAATCATATGGTACTTGTATTTCTCTGTCTGGCTTATTTCACTCAACATAATGCTTTCCAGGTCCATCCATGCCATTGCAAAGGGTAAGATTTCCTTCATTTTTATGGCTGAGCAGTACTCCATTGTACACATGTTCCATAGCTATTTTATCCACTCATCTGCTGATGGTCACTTAGGCTGTTTCCAAATCTTCATTATTGTAAATAATGCTGCAATGAACAAAGGGATGCTTAAATTCTTTCAAATCAGTATTTCAGGTTTCATTGCATAAATTCCCAGAAGTGGAATCACTGGGAATTTGTTTTTTGAGGTATCTCCATACTGCTTTCCACAGTGGTTGCACCAATCTGCATTCCCACCAACAGTGCATGAGGATTCCCCTTGCTTCTCATCTTTGCCATCACTTGTTCATTGATTTATTGATGATAGCTATTTGGAATGGTATGGGGTGATACCTCATTGTGATTTTAGTTTGCATTTCTCCAATGATTAGTGCCATTGAGCATCTTTTGTCTATTGACCACCTGTATTTCCTCTTTGGAGAAGTGTTTATTCAGAATCTTTGCCCATTTTTTAAGTTGGGTTGTTTGTTTTTTTTTTGGTGTTCAGTTTTATAAATTCTTTATAAATTTTGGATATTAACTCCTTACCAGATGTATCGATGACTATGTTCTCCCATTCATTGGGTTGTCTTTTCATTTTGTTGATGGTTGCCTTTGCTGTACAAAAACTTTTTAGTTTGGTGTAGTTCCATTTGTTTGTTTGTTTGTTTAGTTTCCCTTGCCCAAGGATATACATCAGAAAAATCACTACAAGATGTGTCTGAGATTTTACTGCCTATGTTTTCTTCTAGGATTTTTATGGCTTCAAGTCTAACATTTAAGCCTTTAATTTATTTTGAGTTTATTCTTGTGTGTGGCATAAGAAGGTGATATAGTTTAATTTTTCTGCACATATTTGTCCAATTTTCTCAATACCATTTGTTGAATAGACTATCTTTACCCCATTGAATGCTCTTGCCTCCTTTGTCAAATATTAACTATAAAGGTGTGAGTTTATTTCTGGGCTCTCTTCTTCTCCATTGATCAACATGTCTGTTTTTAGGGTAGTACCATGCTGTTTTGATTACTGTGGCCTCATAGTATAGTTGGATATCAGATAGTGTGATTCCTCTAACTTTGTTTTTCTTCCTCAAGATCACTGTTATTATTTGGGGTCTTTTGTGGTTCCACATAAATTTTTTTAATATTCATTCTAGTTCCATGAAATATGCAGTTTGTATTTTGATATGAATTGCACTGAATCTATAAACTGCTTCGAGTAGTGTGGACGTTTTAATAATGTTAATTCTTCCTATCCGTGAACACAGTATATACTTCCACTTATTTGTATCTTTCTTCAATTTCTTTCTTTAGTGTCTTATATAATTTTCTTAGTACAGATCTTTTACATCCTTGGTTAAATTTATTCCCAGGTATTTTATTTTTGAAGCAATTGTGAATGAGATTGCTTTCTTAGTTTCCCTTTCTGATAGTTCATTATTGGTGTATATAAATGAAATTGATTTCTGGATATTTTATGTCCTGCTACTTCACTGAATTCATTTATCAGTTTTAGCAGTTTCTTGGTAGCATCTTTAAGGTTCTCTATATACAATATCATGTCATCTGCAAATAATGATTTTATTTCTTCCTTTCCAATCTGGATGCCTTTTATTTCTTCTTCTTGTCCTAATGCTGTGACTAGGACTTTCAGTACTTTGTTGAATATGACTGGTGAAAGCAGGCATCTCTGTCTTGTTCTAGATCTTAAGGGAAAGGTTTATAGTTTTTGCCCATTGAGCAGGTTGTGGCTTGGGTTTGTTACAGATGGCCTTTATTATGTTAAGGTATGCTTCCTCTATTTTCACTTTGTTGAGAGTTTTTAGTATAAATGGGTGCTGGATTTTATCAAATACTTCTTCAGCATCTATTGATATGGTCATGTGGTTTTTATCCTTCATTTCATTTATATGGTTTCACTGATCTTTTGTATCTTTTTCTAGACTCTATTTTATTTATTTCTGCTCTTTATTATTTTCTTCCTTCTACTCACTTTGGGCTTTGTTTATTGTTCTTTTTCAACTTCCTAAAAGTGTAAAGTTAGATGTTTATTGATTTGCAGATATTGTACCAACCTTGCATCCCTTGAATAAATCCCACTTGATCATGGTGTATGATTTTTTCAATATATTGCTGGATCCGGTGTGCTAATATTTTGTTGAGGATTTTAGCATCTATATTCATTAGAGACATTAACCTATAATTTTCTTTCTTTGTAGTATCTTTATCTGGTTCTGGATTAGGATAATTGTGGCCTTAAAGAATCAGTTTGGGAGCCTTGGATTTTTGGGAATAGTTTCAGAAGGATAAGTGTTAGTTCTTCTTTGAATGTTTGGTAAAATTTACCTGTGAAACCACCCGATCCAGGACTTTTTGTTTTTTGGGAGTTTTTTGATTACTGCTTCAATGTCACTAGTAGTAACCTGTTTATTTAGATTCTCTGATTCTTCCTGATTCAGTTTTGGAAGACAGTATGTTTCTAAGAATTTATCCATTTCTTTCAGATTGTCAAATTTGTTGGCATATAGTTGTTCATAATATTTTCTTACAATCTTTTGCATTTTTTTGGCGTTATTTGTTATTTCTTTTCTTTCATATCTAATTTTATTTATGTGAGTTCTCTCTCTTTTTTTTTCTTGATGAGTCTGGTTAAAGGTTTGTCAATCTTATTAATATTTTCAAAGAACCAGCTGTTGGTTTCATTGATCTTTTGTATGTTTTTTAAGACTCTATTTTATTTATTTCTACTCTAATCTTTATTATTTTCTTCCTTCTACTCCCTTTGGGCTTTATTTTTCTTCTTCAAGTTCCTTTAAATGTAAAGTCACATTGTTTATTTGAGATCGTTTTTGTTTCTTGAGATTGGCTTGCAATGCTGTGAATTTCCCTCTTAGGACTGCTTTCACTGTGTTACATAGATTTTGCGTTGTGTTTTCATTTTCATTTGTTTCAAGGTATCTTTTGATCTCTTCTTTGATTTCATTGTTAACCCATTCATTGCTTAGTAACCTGACATTTATCCTCCATGTCTTTGTGTGTTTTTCAGTTTTTTTCCTGTGATTGATTTCTAGTTTCATAACATTGTAGTCAGAGAAGATGCCTGATATGATTTTAATCTTCTAAAATTTATTGAGACTTGTTTTGTGTCCTAACATGTGGTCTATCTTAAAAAATGTTTTATGTACACTAGAAAAGAATGTATATTCTCCTCTTTTGGGGTGAAATTCTCTGAAGAAATCAGTTAAATCCATCTGACTTAGTGTCATTTAAGACCGCTATTTTCTTGTTGATTTTCTGTCTGGAAAATCTATCCATTGTTGTCAATGGGGGTGTTAAAATCTCCTTCTATGGCCATGACTGGTGTGACTCAGTCAATTAAAGTGTCATGCTGTACACCAAAAGGTTGCAGATTCAAATCCTGGTCAGGGCATATACCCGGGTTGTGGGCTTGATCCCTGGTTGGGGTGTGTATGAGAAGGCAACCGCTTAATGTTTCTCTCTTACATTGATATCACTGTCTCTTTCCTTCCATTCTTTTCTCTCTAAATGCAATGAAAAATTGTCCTTGGGTGAGGATTAAAAAAAAAAAAAGGAAAAAAACCCCCTTACTGTGACTGTATTAGTCAATTTCTTTGTTTTTGTCCATCAATATTTGCTTTATATATTTAGTACTCCTATGTTGGGTGCATAAATGTTTACAAGGGTTATATCCTTTTTTTGGATTGTTCCCTTTATCATTATTTACTATTATTCTTTGTCTCTTACTATAACCTTTGTATTAAAGTCTATTTTTCAAACATACATATTGCTACCCAACCCTTTTTTTCTTTCTATTTGCCTAAAATATCTTTTTCCATCTCCTTATTTGTAGTCTGTGTGTATCTTTTGTTCTGAAGTTTGTTTCTTGTAGATAACATATAGATAAATCTTCTTATGCATTCATCTATCCTATGTCTTTTGATTGGAACATTTAAACCATTTACATTTAAAGTGATTATTGACAGGTACATATTTATTGTCACTGTATTCTTTTAACTATGGTCCTTTGTTCTCCTCCTCCTTCTTCTTTCTTCTTTTTCTTTCTCTTCTTAAAGCAGACCTTTAAACATTTCTTGTAACACTGGTTTGGTGGCAACAAATTACTTCAGCTTTTTTGGGTCTGGGAAGTTCTATATATCTCCTTCATTTTTAAATGATAGCCTTGCTGGGTAAAGTAGTCTTGTTGTAGGTCTTTGCTTTACATCATTTTGAATATTTTATGCCAATCCATTTTTACCTGAAATTTTTCTGTTGAGAAATCAGCTGACAGTCTTATCAGCTCTCTCTTAAAGCTTTTAAAATTCTCTCTTTATCTTTGACCTTTGCTATTTTAATTATGATGTGTCTTGGTGGGGGACTCTTTGGGTTCATCTTATTTGGGACTCTGTGCTTCCTGAACTTGTGTGTCTTTTTCCTTCACCAAGTTAGGAAAGTTTCGGGTTATTATTTCTTCAAATATGTTCTCTATCCCTTGCTCTTTCTCTTCTGTTTCTGGTACCCCTATAATGTAGATGTTGTTGTTATGCTTCATGTTGTTCCAAGGTCCCCTAAACTGTCCTCTTTTTAAAATTTTTTTTTTTTTTTGCTGCTTTAATTGGGTGTTTTTTCCTGCCTTGTCTTCCAAATTATTGATTTGATTCTCTGCTTTACCCAACCTATTGTTTATTCCTTTCAGTGTATTCTTCATTTCAGATATTGAATTCTTCATTTTGACCGGTCCTTTTATGTGGTTTCTATGTCCTTTTTTCATGCTGTTGAACAACCTTATAATAATTACTTTGAACTATATATGACAAATTGCTTGCCTCTCTTTCATCTAGTTTTTTTTTTTTCCCTAGAGATTTCTCTTATTCATTCATTTAGGGTTTGTTTCTTTGCTTCCTCATTTTGGCTGCCTCTTTGTGTTTGTTTCTATATGTTATCAGATCTTCAATGACTCCCAGCCTTTGTAGGGTGGCCTTATATAGTATGGGTTCCAGGGGTGTGGGCTCCTTGATTACCTGAGCTGGGTGCTCGAGGAATGTCCCTTGTGTGTCTTATGTGGGCCCTCTTATTGTAATTGAGTCTTGATTGCTATTGGTCTGTTAGTGTGTGGTATCAACCCTCAGGCTGTCTTACTCTGGGGCTCAGTGCCCGTGGTGTGAGCTACTGTGCAGATACTGACCACATGAAGCAGTATTTGCCTCAGCAGGGTTTGGTGCCTGCCGAGACCACCCTTTGGATATGCTGTTTCCAAGTCCTATTGGACCTGCTCTGATGTTGTCTGATGCTGGCCACTGGATGTGTTCATTCTGCACCTCTTGGGAAGGACTATGGTGCAGACCAGTATAAGACACTGCCTACAAACAGTCCACAGGGTGTGGATGCCTCTGCTGGGCTTGGGTGCACACAGAAAGGATCAACCTATACACCAAGGTCAGCTTTTACCAGCACCAGGCCTGGGGGCTGGCCAGCAAAAGTCCCAAGGTACCCAGATATTTGCCTCCACCTGTCTCTGCCTACTGGCTGACTGTTATGCTCAGTCACTGAAAGAGCCTTTAAGACAGTGGTTTTTTAGACTTTCTTGGCCACAACCTATAAAATGAAATTTGTTTTACACTTTAACCAGTACACACAAACATATATAACCAAAACAGAAGTTTCTTAGAACAATGTAACCTTTATTGCAAATGATGCATTTCTATTCTCCATTCCATTCCATCTCATTCCATTCCATTCCATTCCATTCCATCTCATTCCATTTCTAAGGACACATCTCATAAATCTTCAAGATGAATGACTGACTGGATGATTTCCTCTTGGTAGGTTGACAATATCTGTGGCCTTCAGTGACTCCTTTCTAATCACCAGATGGGAAGGAATTATTTCTACATTCTTTGGAGGAAAGATGGTTAAATTAGTTAGAGGTGTTATTAGCAAGGCAGAAATAGGACTCAAATAGGTTCTTTCTCTTTAGTCTTTTCCAAAGTGTTAAAATCACCATTGAACTCATAGGTGATGTTTTATAGTCAAATGCTATTTGCTCAGTAATATTCTGATAATCATCAGAACATCTCATTATTATTCAAATATAGTTTATCGATTGTTTACAAAAACATTATAGTCAACAAAAATTTATTTCAAATGGTTAGTCAATAAACAACTTTCAATCCTAGTTGCCTCTATCACAACTATAAAAGTGACAGCTTCTTGAAAGTTTGTATGCTTTTCATCTTCAGAATTTTCAAACTTGACAAAGGTCAATATTATCAGTTATTTGGACTTCAGTACATCTAAGGTGATTAGAGAAAGTACCCAGTTCCTTCTGTGACAGAGGCTGCTAATGTCCACCCAAAGTGCATCTCCCTTTCCCTTAGTAAAAGAAGCCTGATTTTGTTCAGAGTAACAATGAGTCCAGCTAAAAACACTGGCTTTTTCAGCCTCCATTGCATCTGGGTTGGTCATGTGACATATTTCTAGCCAATGAGACATGAACTGAGAGTTTCTTTCTTTTTTTAAAGATTTTATTTATTTTGTTTTTAGAGAGAGGGGAAGGGAAGAAGAGAGAAAGGGAGAGAAACAGCAATGTGTGGTGGCCTCTCGCACACCCCCTACTGGGGACCTGGCCTGCAACCCAGGCATGTGCCCTGACTGGGAAATCGAACCAGCGACACTTTGGTTCGCAGGTTGATGCTCAATCCACTGAGCTACACCAGTCAGGGCATGAACTGTGGGTTTCTAGGAAGTCTTTTGCTCAAACAGAAACTGTTCCTTCTTGCTCCTCCAGCATGGGACAGAGAACTACCCAGACGTTTAGCAGTCAGCTTGCAATAGCAAGGTATCAAATATGATGATCCGCAAGCTAAATGCCATCAAGCAGATGTATACAAAGAACCTGGATACCTAATGTCAGCACAGAGCAATGGCACCAGATATGAATAATCCACTTGCAGATTTTGGTTATGTGAGGAAAACATTAAGACCCAAACTTTTAAAATATATGTCTGGAAAAAGTACAGCCACTATGAATATAACATGAATGGTTTATGTGACATGGATGTAACCTGGCAGCCAAGGACAGTAGACTGGAATGTGCATGTGTGAACAATGATGACTTCACTGTACTCGTCAGTGGGGGCGGTAAATGCCATTGAGTGACCATGTGTACTGTGTGTGGCCATCGCATTCAAAATGACTGAGCAAGTAGAGCAATGAATCTGCATCAGATTTTGTGTTAAGCTTGAACATTCCTCCATGGACACTATTCAGATGATTCAGAAGTCTTCAGCTATGGGCAGCTGGTGACTGGCTGCTTCATCATGACAACATGCCCACTCATGCACCATGTCTTGTAGAGAATTTTTTGGCAAAACATCAAATCACCCAGGTGACTCAGCCCCACTACATCGCAGGTTTGGTATCCTTCAACTTCTGGCTTTTCCCAAAGCCAAAATCACCTTTGAAAAGGAAGAGATTTCAGACCATTGATGAGATTCAGGAAAATATGATGAGACAACTGATGGATATTGGAAGAACTGTGTGAGGTCCCAAGGTGCCTACTTCGAAGGGGACTGAGGCATCATTATCCTATGTACAATGTTTCTTGTATCTTATATCTTCTTCAATAAGTGACTCTATTTTTTCATACTATATGGCTGGATACCTTGTGGACAGACCATGTATATATGACCTATATTTGTAACACACATATATAATATATATTATATGTGTAATATATGTTTATACATGTTTTATTTTATATGTATTTAGAATTTATTTTATAGAGCAGTTTTAAGTTCACAGTGATTTCCCATTTACCACCTGCCCCCTCACATGCACAGCCCCCCCCATTATCAACATCACTCATCAGTTAATACCTTTGTTATTACTGATGAACCTATTTTGACACATCATCATCACCCAGGGTCCACCATTTCCATTAGGGTTCACTCTTGATGTTGTATGTCCTATAGGTTTGAACCAGTTTGTCATGATATGTATCCACAGTTATAGTATCATACAGAGTGGTTTCACTGCCTTAAACCCCCCTAACTTTTTATTCCAGATTTTTTCTGTGACCTGTGATCAAACAAATACACAACTGATCCTCCTTTCAATATTTAGATTTTTGTATTTATCTTATTCTTTGATGAAAATTTGATAACTTCAAATTACTATGATGGCCATTTCAAGTGTCACTAATGAGCCAAAGCTATTTAACAGACTAATTACTAATGAAAGTGCATTGGTGTCCTTCTACATGGCACCTAAGTTAGAGAAGCTCCTTTCCCAAACTATCCCAACAGGGTTAAAATTCTTTGAGGATTATTCTTCTATCATTTTATTCACCTGGTCAAGGATTAAATAGGAATGGCCACATGAAGAAGAGGGCCAAAGTGCATTCTTGTCTAGAAATGGCATTTTCAATCTTTAATGGTTCATTTTAGATTGACACCTAACCATCAAGTTCAGATAGTTGTTGGACTGTCAGGGATTTGAAAAGGTAAGCTAGAAATTCTATAAGAGCTGAGCTTCTCTCAAGATTTGGAGACTCTTTCTGATTTTATTCAAAATAAGGGAAACCATTTTGGGAACAACTTTCAATAGAGCATTCAAGAGGCTATTTCTGCTTGGATTAAAAGGAGAAGATTGAATGAGTGTGAGTGTGAAGACCCTTAATCAGACATTCGTTCCTGCCATTTTCCCTTTGAGATCTCTCAGTCAAGAAAGAATTTTTTAGAGACATGTGTCTATTTTCTACTCCTCAGATGCATTAGTTTTTAGATGGGTAAGGATAAGCCAGGTTAGCCTGTCATACTGATGTCCAATATAATTCTATTGTGAGCCATGTATATAATTTAATATGCATACATTCTAATAGTCACATTAAAAATGCAAAATGAAACAGGTAAAATTAATTTTAAGAATATATTTTCTTTAATTCAACATTATGACTATATTATTTAAACATGTAATGTAATCAACATCAACATTGTTAATAGATATTTGCATTTTTTGTTACTCAAACCTGTGTCTATTTTATAGTTACAGCACATCTCACAGTGGACTAACTGCATTTCACATACTCCAACATGGGCGGCTGGCTGGTGGCTGCCATATTGGACAGTGTATAACTCTCCCAGCCTACCTGTTCTCCACAAGGACAGTCACCATTCTACCGTTCGCCTGGCTATTTCTGCTCTCCTTGCCAATTCCAACCCTGCAGCTACCCTCAAGAGCTGTGCTCTCAGTAACTGACTCCTTTCTCTGTTTCCAGACCACACTCCAGTGGCAGGAGATATTCCAACACAGTATCAAGATGTTCTGAAGGTCTATTTGGTGGCCCTTTTTCTGAACTGCTTCCATTCTTTTGTTATTATCTGTATCAGAGAAATTACAGTGAAAATGGGAGATGCTATAAACCAGTAAGTAAAAAAGTCCCAGTGGCAAGAATCAGAAAGGGCGCAAAGGCTTGAAGAGTATCTTCCACATGTAAAGTGCAAAGGGAAATAAAAGGCAAGGAGGGTGTCTTTAAAGTGACAACTACCCAATTGATAAGTGTGTCATTTTTCCAAAAAGGAATTCTAATGAAAACCGTAGGAGAGGCTGAGCACGTTTGGGAGTTCCTGACTTGTGAAGCTAATTATTACACTTTCAAAGTTCCTGTTGCTTAACTTGCTCCTGTGACAGATGGCTTATAGAACATGATGGTTTCTTTCCTGCCCCAGTAACACTATCTTTATTTTTTTTTGCAGTACAATTAAGATTGTGCCTATTAGGCTTCCTCAAATTAATGAGATGCTCCCTTTATCCCCTTGATTAGATACAGATCTTTCCTTGGACAATCATTTTGTGCGCAGATGAAAGAGCAAGCCTCTCCCCCACCTTAAAAAAAAAACAATCTTTGAGCATATGACTGGCTATCACACTAACTCTTGTGAGAGTAAATGTTTGAAAGTCAGATAATACTTGCCACTGATTAAAATCCACATAGCTAAGGAGGAAACATGACTTTAAAACCGTTTCCTTCAGTTTGAGACATGCAGAAAACTTAAATGCAAAGCCCTTTAATCATAAACACACAGCTTACACTGGAGTGGACCTGAGATAAATTCTGAGCATAAACATTACACTTGTCCTTTACAGACGAAACTTCCGTTATGCTGAATCTTTCTTAAGCACCCATTGGGTTCTTAGATGAGAAAGTTCTCCATTGGTGAGGGGCAGAGACAGTCAGTCCCTCCACTTGGAGAGTCAGGAGAGGCAGTGTTAACAGAATAGAATGAGACACAGTACTTAGTGAAGAGAGACCTCAATTTTAACTTCGGTTTTGGTACTTTTTAGCTGTGTGTCTTTAACCGAGCCCCTCAGCCTCCTTCACTTATAAAATGGGTAGCATGATAATATCCTATCTGTCACGAGGATAAACTGTAAACCCTTCAAGGTCAGATATCATCTTTCTTTATGGCGTCTCCAGTACCTAGCACTCTCCCTTGAAATGCAGTAGTAAAGTAGGTGTGTTTTGAATGACTATATCTAGTGAAATGATTTATGTGAAATTACTTGGAAACTACATAGAGTAAAATGTTCTTTTTCTGTTTCTTGAGGTTACTCCTGTGATGCAATTTGAACTACAATTAGAGAGTGTGTTTGCTCCTAAGAAAGAACAAAGCTTCAAAGGAGAAATATAGAGTAAAATAAAATGATTTCGAAGTTGGTATTATTTTATTACCTAAGCCTCTGATAGTAATAGTGTGGAGAAAAATCTGGAGTAAGAAATATGGTTTATGGTCATATTTCATAGAAAGGGAAGAAATAGTTTGCTTTTTGGTACATGTGTGCTTCTATTTAAAACTACATGAAAAAGAGACTTATTGGAATAAAGGCTTTCTTATAACATTCAAATTAGTAAACCCATCTATGTTGGCAATATGGACTATTAGAAGTCCTTCAGGGATCTACAGTAAATGATTAGATAAGAGTGATTTGTTGTTAGCACATTCATTGTTTCCATTCTACACTGGACATCAGTCATTTGGCCCATTTTTCAAAGGCCCACTTGAATTGTCTGAACCTATGAACTTCCTGAAAGTCTAGCCACCAAACTCCATTAGGAAAGTCAATGACCGCTCAATGAAAGGGTATTTATTTTATTCTTTCTCTCAGTTCAGGTCTCCCTAAACCAAGACTAACAGTCATATGTATTTCCTTTCAAGAGGCCATGAACAAGAAAATTTCATGTCATCATGAGATAATTATCCTAAGTGGTTAAAATCACCTTGGAATTTGCTTGTCTTCTTAGTAGTACAGAGACCGAACTGGAGCTTTATTCAGAAAAATGTGTTAAAATTCAGACAAGCATTAGGATGAACTGTGTCTTTGTGTCGCAAACTCTGTAGATAATGCAAATCAACAGTGTAAAGGAGAAGACAGCTTGTTTCAAGTACCTAAAGCATTGTGAAAGAGGACCCACATAGAGAGGCACAATTGACAGATTAACTACAAATCTCTTCCATTTATTGCATAAAACTGGTTCCCCAAGGACAGAAATCATCCCAGCTTAGTTTGATTGCCTTGTGAACTTGAAATTAATAAAACTGCACTTCAAAAAAGTTACCCATAGGAGACAGCTATATAATTTATGAATATTTCTTGACATTTTACAGAGTTTATCTGAATTAAGCCTTTGTTGTGATCTTTTAGTTGCAAGATGCCAGGAGTATGGGCCAGAGGTAATGATACCATCTTAACCTAACTGTGTGTGCAGCCCTGTTCTCCAAGTTTGCCAACACAGGCTTCCCCATGGGTGGGCAAAAATGCAAGAGTGGCTGTTTGGTGGCTGTTTTTGGTTGAACGGTTTGGGGCTTTATGCGTGCGACAATGGTGATCCTGACAGTTGCCATTTATGGAGTGAGTACATTCCAAGAATCAGTATCTCACTAAATACTACAAGAACCGTTTAAGGTACCAACTATTATTCCTCTTTTATGAAACAATAGAGGGGAAAGACTTGAAGAATAATTACCACCAAAGATCAAAATCTAGTAAGTGGTGGAGCTGAAATTTGAATCAAGGTTAACTCCAAGGCTAACTACTAAATTGCAGAGATGCCAAGCTAGAACTCAGAAGGAAGGGATCATTTTTCCCCTGAACTCATACTTAGTATGTAATTTAGATAGAGTGACAGTTCTTCATCTCCTCACTCTCATTTTGAAATGACTTTGTTTCACTTGAAAATGATGTCATATTCACAATCATACCCAGTGGCTTAAGCAATACCTGAGCCATAATAGATACACAATAATTATTTGCTAATGAATATTCTGCCCTCTTTTGGGTGGTGATCAGCCCTGGGTGGGAAGAATGTGGACTGGAGATTGCCAGGAACGACTATCAAAATCAAAAGTAAACTTTTCCCAGTATTTTCAGGGATCTGCTGCATTTCCCGAGGAAAGCCTGCTTAAGCAAGGGGCAATTGCAAATATCATTAGGACATTTTAAGAATGAACATGGCTGTGTGTTTTCCCATTTGGTGATAGACAAAATCAGTATTTAGGCTTCTCATTTAGAATTCACTGAAATGAAAACATAATCCCAGTTAATTACTGTTCCCTAAGGGATCTGGTTGCACAATGTTTCATAAAATTAAAACCTGTTAAGCACTCATGGAAAAAAAAAAACTTACTTTAGATGCAAAACATTTTTAGAAAATGAAAAGAAAATTAAGAAGAAAAAAAGAAAACAACAAAAATCCAGTTAGCACCTTTAATTCTTGTAATGTATGCCCGAATAACCTGGGACAACAGAGTTTATGGGAGTTTTGGGCTATTAAAAAATTTCTTAGGACAATTTCCCCTTGAAGGACTAAACTGAACAGGAAGATCCAATGAACACACACTCTGAGGCTGAGTTCGTCATTTTGACCTGTCACCTTGCTTGTCTTCAGGATGATTTTAAAATTCGGAAGAGACACCCTACAGACTCGCAGTCATAATTTCACTCTGAGTACCCTGAGGCTTCTAGAGCTTCTTATTTTATGGTTATTTCCCTGAGGAATGAAAATATGAGTATTTCTCCCAAGTTGGTGTGACTCTCAGTAAGTTACTTATTCACCCGAACTCCAGTTTTCTTAAATTTGTAAATGCTGTGATAATAATAACAGCACTCTTGAAAGATTACTCAGGGCACAGACCAATCAGAAGTGATATCTGGCCAATGGCACTGGATGCCAGCCAGTAGGTTGCATTGGAGAAGACCGGCTGAGTGTCAGCTCTGGGTGTGGAGGCTAAATACCAGGAAAAGGCCTGTACAGTGTCTAGCACACAGAAGATTCTGAATCAGTATTAATTTTGTCCCATCACTGAGAAGCTGAGATGGCTGTGGTATGTGATAGGAGTTACCTACAGCTTCCCGTGGGATTCAGGATCAGTTTGCATAGCTATGAAAATATTATTCCTAGTCCTATTAGTTTAGGTTCAGTCTGAAAACATATTTCTTTCCCTACTGTGCTCATTTGGCTTTGGGTGTCTAAGACAATTAAAGAATGCACAACCCTGAGACTATCCTTCTGATGAAAATGGGCAAGTATGTTTCTTTGTATTCCTGATTCTCCAGACTAATCTACTGAGATAAATGCAGGTGAGATCATTTATTTTGATAAAATAAATGATAAAAATGTAAAAAAGGTAAAAATGGCACCGAATCCACAGAGAGGAACATTAAGAATACATCACTTGGTTACAACTGTTTTCTGGACAGACTTCTAATGTGGAGTGCAGCTGCTGAGCATGACTCCTTCAACTCTCATCTGATTAGTCCTGATGATGTTCTACTTTCCACACTTCACCTGATGGGAATCAAACCTGTATGAGAACTAGTTTGGGGATATTAATACTCCAGGGTACTATCATGTTTTATTTGTTTATCTAAGTAGCTTTGTTTCCTCAAAGAAAGTCAAACGATTTAAAATCAAAATGCATTCAGTGTTCTGGCTTGCTGTTATCACCCAGGTTATAATTTCCTTTAGGAATCAAATCCATGATTTGCTGTCAGGGATGGGTAAAATGGAACCCTATGATGGAACGGGTTGTGGTGGGAATTTCACTCTATTCTGCTTGACGGGAGCTAATATTTCCTGCTTTTCATCAGCCCCAGTCGAATCCTGACATCCCCAAATGTTTCCTCTAAATTGTACTTCCTCAATGAAAAAAATTTTTTTACCTATTTGCTTGCACAAATGAGAAATCGAGACCTTTTCTCAACAATGCAACACTATTCAAGTTAGAGGGAGGAATCCAACAAAAACCAGAAAGTATTGTACCTTTACAAATAAACAGATAAAGCCTAGTCCTGACTAGTTTTGCTGTGGCCTGCCTACAAATACTAGTCGGGTAGTGAAATTAAGAAAATTGTCATCACTTTCTGCAAGCTGGCATATACCTGGCTCCTCCCACTGAATGAGAGAGAAATGATTTCCGATGCTCGTTTAATCTTTGGCAATACGATGCTTCAGAGATGTCCTCGATCATTCCACGTTAGGCTGTCTTCCAGGGGTCTGGGAACTGGGGCTAGCGAGCTCTTTTCTGGTGCTCTAATCCTTGCAGAATTTATCCTCCAGCATGTGCAAAGGTTATCTTTTAGATGTTTGCAAAACTCTGATGGAACCTGTGAGAGATATAATCAGTTACCTCATGACCTTAAAACTCACGTAATTGTTTAATTTGTGTAGGGACGTTGCCCCATTCCTTCTGTGTGTGTGAAATTAGGGATCCTGGCAGAAGAACCATTGGGAAAGTTACCTCTGTTCCAAAGCTGTTAGTGGGGAATTTGCCCACAGGAAAAGCGGTTGGTGTTGACACTTTCACTAAACCTACACACACACACACACACACACACGGACGTCTGCACCATGCTCGTGTTCTTCTCCTTTCTTCTAGTCTTCCAAACATGGCGCAGAGAGAACCTTTAATAAATCAATGTTTTAGGGCCAAATTCTTCAAAGACCTTTGTAAGAGATTTGACCCTGCTTGTTGTGATAGTGTGCGAATGGCCTGGATAGAATCAATGGTATCTAGTTCACAAATCATGCCTCCTCACAAGTGTTCGGTGGCTTAAAGCAAAGGAATTGGTTTTTTATCATCTGCATTAATTGCCATTCACATAGAAAACAGTGCGGGATTGTAAGTGAGTTGGCAGGTATTCTGACCATAAAGGGATCTCTGTAAGGAGCGTGACGATGTACCAAGGGGGCACAGGCTTAACGTGGAGTAGGCAGAGTTTAGACAAGGTGCACGACATTTCCCCAGGTTAGCTGTGTATTGCGATGAGGAAGGAAGAAGGGTCTGGACTCCCTCAGTCTCTGCTAAAGATGCCCTGAAAAGCATTCAACTTTCAGGCCAGCTCCTCTGCAACTTTAAATCCAAGCGAGGAGATTCAAGATGTTGCTTTTCCAGGTCTTTCCAGCCCTCACATTTGGTTATTCCCTCTCCTTAGCTGGAGTATAGACGCAGCTAGTGACCAAGGGAGAGCAGGAAGCAAAGTGTAGACAGAGGGATAGTTCCCTTAGCCAGGGCAGAGGCCAGAGCTGGTGGCTGCACGGAGGAGCCTCCCTAAGTTCTTCTCTTGAAATTTTTGGTGAAATAGCGCAAGTGTGGCCTGGGCTCATCTTGTTTGCAGAGTGCAGCTTAAGCACAGGAAGTTGTCTGGAGGCAGGTGACCTCTCAGGGTTCACTCCAAGCCAGTTCACCTGGGTTCCCATTTTACTGTTCACGTCGCTGCTCTGATTCCAGTTCAAAGGGATCTGAAGGTTTGCGTGGGTCCCCGCTGGTGCTGATAAATCATGTGGGCTGAAACAGGGTGTCTTATCCCTTCAAAGGGCTTTCTCTGATGAAATCTGTGATGACAAACTGTTTACCGTATCCTATTTTCCATCACCTTGAGTTCCTTGTAAGATTATGCACTATTAATGTGATGTATCTGTCTATTTATCATTTATCTATCATGCTATCTATCTGTTTCCAAAGGGCCTATCAGATAGAACCTACGCGCTCTGAACTTGTGCCCGACAGGCATGTTGGGACTTGTCCTGGGCTGAGAGGTTCATTCTTGATCTACTTTTATTGAGAGCAATTAGCATAAAGGGAACAGGTTTATAGGGAGCACTCAAACTTTAAAATGTTTCATATGTATCGTAATCAAGCTCTTAAAAAAAACCAACTCTGCAGGAAGATGATTAAATCTCTCTTTTTCTCATCCTCCCCATATTTGAAGTAGGGGAGACACTCTCTCTAGGAAAATTAGATCCTTCATCTAACGGTATATGTACCACAATCCAATTTAACCATTCATTCCTTTTCCCAAACACCGTGGGCATGCGCCAAGTGGGTGAGTGGTGTGATTTTAAGCCATAGCAATGATGTAGTTGCACCAAGCATTTTCTGGGGCCTGTCCGATTTCACACATTGTGATTCTCATGTCTGCTGAAGCTAGTGAGTGACGGAGAAGGGAACGAGCGTGAAAGGGAGTCTGGATAGAACAAACAGAACGGTGGGGGCCAGCTTTCTTTCTCAAGCAGGATGGAGCGTGTTTGCTACTAAAAGCAAAGAAATGAATTTCACTTATTGTTACCTATGCTAAGTTGTGCAGGAGAACACTCATCATCAAATGAGGCAATACCATCTAGAGTAGCCCGCTTGGATGTGACACTTGGAAGAGGTGGCTCTATAATGTTTGGGGGCTTTTCTATAGCTTAAAATATAATTGGAAATGCCCCGGGTTGGTATTGCTTGGTTTCTAGGCAAGGCCAGCACCCTGCACCCTCCTCCTTCTGTCTGTTCCCAGTCCCCATTTGTGGATCACCCAGACGCTCCCATGGCTTTCTACTTCACTACCTCTTTGCCCTGCTCAACCTCGTCTTCTTTTTATGGTCCCACTGAGGACGCACACCATCCAAGACTCCTTCAGAGACTTTTTCCTTATGCAGAATTTCCTTACCAGTGTGATGTGCCTATTCACTCATTTTTCCATTGTTTCAATCATTCAGCCATACATTTTTACATTGGGCTGTTAGTGTAATCTCAGGTTGGTTCATGTAATCTTTGGTCTTATCTTCCTACTGCCTGGTAGCTAATTTGAGGCAGGGACTACATGTTTCTGGTTTTCATGCCTTGATCATAGTGTTTAGTTCCCACAAATAATGTGACTGATTGTAATTTTACTATCATTTTCTAAAGGCTGATGATAACCACAATTTCATTTTTTAGTTCTTGTCCTCCTCTTGAAACTCTGAACATCGATGGACCATTAATTATTGAACATGGGTGAGTCCAGTGTCTGTTGGAAAGGAGAAATATTCATTGTTATGATTGAGGAATCTGTTCTTTTGTGGGAAAGCAAGGGACCTAGACAATGACGTTTATTTTTTTCCAATGTTGTCTCTGAATCCAGGAATTAGTACCTGTAGATTTCTTCCCCTTCTACTTTAGATTTTCTCATTTTAAATCAGACTTGAAAATCACTGGAAAAATCTCTTTTTCTTTTTGTGAAATATTTTAGAGTACTCTTCAAAGGCCTAAATAAAACAATCATACTTCGGCGTTTAAATCCTTTAACATGAAATTGGCATAAGCCCTTATTATAACATTTTGGTAATAAGACCTAGTGTTATGCTAATTGGGTTATAATAACTAAAAGAAATTGAGGCAAGAATGGGAGATGTTATTTTACGATACAGTAAATCATTGGTTAGGCCTGGTCATATTGGTTAAATTCCTACAGCTGAAATAAAATTATCACTTTGGTTTAGGAAATTGCTACTGTGGTGCCGGCAGAGGAATGAACAAGACAGCACAGGCTGGCAATAATTTTTGACACACAGGTTAATTTTATTATGTGCTTTATGTGTTTTTCAATAAAATATATAGGTAATTAAAAATTGAACTGTGGTGCTTTTTTGGATTTATAATAATTAGCACATACATTGTGCTCTACATATACAAAAGCTTTACACATTGTTAATTAACTGGTCCATGCTACACTAGTGAGGTAGTGGGCATGATTATACCCATTTTACAGGTGAACACACTGAACTATGAGGTGCTTAAATAAATTGCCTAAGGGCTCCGAGCAAACCAGGGCAGAAGACGGGTTGAACTGTGAAGCCTGTGGCACCGGTCCTGGTCTTGTCTCTCCTGTAGCCATTAGTAGCCATGTTGTACCTTTACTCAGGAGTAGTAGACAAAAGTGGTAATGAAATCCTATCTTCTATTTTCTACCTTGGGGGAATTTTTAGCAACACTCTGTTTTAATACATGGAGCTCAACATTCTTACTTAATTATATTGGGTAACCACATCTCTTGGAGAAAGGTAAAGTATGCATTATTTCATATCTTTCATAGGTGGGTAAATCGAAACACTGAGAGGCAGCCTGAGATGTCAGTGATTCAGTGGCATCCTAAGCAGATGGACACCAAGAAAATCACAAATGGATACCCTGGTCTTCTGACTCCTAACCTCCTTCTCTCGGACCTTTGTGAGCCACAGGAGGGTTGAAAGCTGTGTAGAATGACAGCCCTAAAAGAACCGAGCCAATGTTTACCTCCTTGACTTTTGAGAGCATGTGCATGTAAATTTTAACACCACCTTGATCATCATCAAAAAGGCTTCCAAAAATGCAAAGATAATTACAATGTTGCCTATCAGCTTCCCTTTGCCAAGAGGAATTAAGGAAGATTCCTTTATCTCTCCCTTTCTTTTTAAACCCTCATCTGAGGACGTGTTCATTGACTTGAGGGAGGGAGAGAGAGAGAGATAGAGACAGAGGCAGAGACAGACAGGGAGACAGAGAGAAACTTCGATCAGTTGCCCCCGGTATGCTCCCAGGCTGGGGATTGAATCCATGACACAGGTATATGCCCTGACCTGGAATCTAACCCCATGACTTCTTGGTGCATGGGATAGCGCTTCAGCCTACAGAGCCACCCAGCCAGGATGAAATATTCCTTTCTCTTGATGATAAATTCCACTCCATCCCAAACATAGGAAAGACTGAATGTACTAATTTTATTTTCTTTTTAAACACACCATATTCAGAAAGGATTCAATCTTTCCCGTGGCCTTGAATGTTCAACAAAGACCAAGAAGTAACATTTGTAAAAATTACATTTTTCTATGCTTATTCCTCACTTACGGGTAGAAAGCTAACTCTTCCGTAGGCCAGGAGTCTACTTCCCTGGTTCCAAGGAATGGATTTAGTTGTAGGTGGAATGCTAGAGAGAGCCAAGTTATCAGCATGGGCTTTCAAAACCTACTTGGTGCAATGAGTCTTATCTGTTCCTTGAAAGATGGGACCACCGCAATCTTAGAGAAATTAAGAACTGCCACACACGGCTGCTGTTTCCACTGACAGAAAGCTAAGGTCTCCCTTTCATTTCAATATTTAAAAGTACAAAACACAGTCCCTTTTCTGCTGTTTCGTTCATCGAGGTGTTAGTCTTTGATTGGATTTAGAGAACCCAATATCTTTTAAAGTGAAATTGAACATGGCAATGGGAATGGAACAACGCTGTGTGGGCTCATTGGTAACCATGGTATCATGGAAGGCCAGATCTTGGTACTCGGGAATAATGAGGCAGTCATGATGAAAATGGGGTTGTAATACAAATAATCACATCGTGAAGACAGCAAGAGGGATTCTGGATCCCTGTGTCTGCTGTAAGGTCATCAGGATAAAGGAATCTACCTATCAGCAGGGGCTTTTGAGCTGTTGATCTAAAGAACACAGTGGTGGCATACAATGGCATAGGTCATGGGGCACACAGAAGCACCTCAGCTGAACTTGTGGAAGACCAGTCATTTCTTAGTCTTTCCTTTCACTGTTCTAGAAAGAACAGGGGTTTGCATGGGATTTGACAAAAGAATGATTCTGTCCAACTTGGAAAAGTTCTTGGACAAAAAAAGAAACAAAGGTTTGTGAGCGACACACATGGAACAATGAAGGAGAAGACCCGCACCTCCGTAGCCCAGTAGAAAAATTGAGCTCTCTCTGCCAGTCAATCAGGTGATGCTTAAGCTCTTTAAGTTTCATTTCCTCATGTAAAAAAAAAAAAAGGTTATTTTTTAAAGGATATTGTGCTATCAGTGTTGATTTACTTGCTAAGCATAAATAACAAAAAAACTAAACATAAAGTAATAAATACAGTTAAAAGTAAATAAATGACACTTACATTCTTAGTGCTGTCTGTATAACAGCTCATTTAATCCTTACAAGATTTCTAAGAGGCGCATACCATTATCTCATTTTCAGATGAGGGAACTGAGGCTTAGACAGGGTAATTGCCCAACATCACATATCTGCTAAGCGAAAGAACTTCACCTGAATTCCTAGTTCATTTGATTCTGATTCTTCTGTTACTTAACCTGCACAGTTTTGAGGGGCAAATGAAGTGAAAGAACCCATGTTAACACCATACTGTCCGGCACATAGTAAATGCTCAATTACTGTTAGCTATTATTCATAGAAATCATTGATTACTATACTATAATAACTGGTTTCTATTGCATTTGCTACACGGATTAAAGCCAATGGTATCATAGGGTCAGGTGATACCAACGTTTTACACTTAGGATGAGCTACCCTGAGCATTATCTGTCTATACCATGCTGACTCCCCCTTTTCTAACGACGTCTACCATATACAGAGGTTGTAATTCCCACTCCCCCGCAGACCTGCTGAACCATCCCCATGCCTACCCTCTATTCTGAATCAACAACAACATGGGAAGGAATTTGCCAGCACTGTCCTGTTTCACACCAACATTCCCTTCTTCTCCACAAGATTCCCTTTGGTTTTTCTTTGGAGGTTTCGGTTAGGGCAGGCGACAGGAGCCAATCCATCACTAAAATGCCTGTGCTCTTCATGCCCAAAGGCAGACTGTACCAAATGACATAAGCCCCGTGATTCTAAATTACTCAGTTTGGAAATGCATATGCAAACAAACACAGATTTTAGGCTTCCTTTGGGAGACAAGAACACTGAGCTTCATGTTCCCTTTGATTTTATCAGTAATTTATCAGATTGAGAAAATTAGTGGGGCTTATTTAGCAATGGATGCGGAAAGATAGAGCTGGCAGTTCTTTATTCTTGCCTGTGCTGAATAAATCATTTCATATCTTTCTGTCTAATTTTTCATATCTGTAAAGCGAGCCTGCCTTAGGACATAATTCACCAGGTTTATTTTTTGAGTACTTTGCAGGTACAATCCAGAGCGATTAAGAGAACCCTGGCCTAGGAATAAGAAAAAGTTATAATGTTAAATGTTGAACTAGTATTTTCAAATTTTATTTTATTTTTAAGGTACATTTTACATTCGATATGATTTTGTATTAGTTCCAGGAGTACAGCATAGTAGTTAGATAATTACATATTGTACTTTACAAAGTGGTCCCCCTTGATATTTCAAGTGCCAACCTGCCACCAAACATAGTTATTACAATATTATTGACTCTTTTCTTAGGCTGTACTTTACATCCCCATGACGATTCTGTAACAGACAATTTGTACTTCTTAATTCCTTCACCTTTTCACCCAGAATCCACCAACCTCCATCCCCTCTGGCAACCATCTGTCTGAACTTCGAACCAGCCTGCTGCTTCCTAGTTTACAGGATCTTAAGTCGGTGGGTGGGAAACTTCAGAAAACAAAAACAAAAAACCCCAGGTATACGCACTGAATATATTTTTGAGGTCATCATTTGTCTATCAAGAGCATTGCCCCAAACTGATATATGAGGAAGCAGGACAGGAAGCAGGACAATAACTGAATGACCTGTAGCTCTTACAGATTTCCATTATTTCAAAAAAAAATGCATACATTCTAGCCAGTTCACTTACACCAATCTTGCTTCTGGAGATAATCTCTGGGAACTGTGTATTATCCATTGAAAGTTGTTTCAGATATGGCTGCAAGAAGTTTTCTTTCTATAAGAATTTAAAATCAAAGGATTTCCAGAGCTATGCTATCTCCCCAGGAAGGTGGAGGCATAATTTATATCTTGGGAGTGGCTATTTATCAATGATATATATGCATTTATTTAGTGAAAGATTTTATAAATGCAAGGTTTTACTCTGCTGTAATGCGGGTTCTACAATTTGATGTGCAGATATATAATGATGTAGGTGCAAGATCTCTTGCACGGCTCCAAAATTCGGGTCCCAAATTGTTATTCAGAAACTGGCTGACCATCACATGGAGTCCTAGCTCTTAAGATACAAATGGGGAAGAAAACAAATGATAAAGAAAGAGGGCTAAGAAAAAAGCCGAGGGTGCTTTCCCCAGTGTGGTAAAGGTGCTTGGCTCCTGTACGGTATAAAGTCTCAATTTGGGGTGTGATTGTGAGTAAGTAACTCATCCACCCTATGGGGATTTTTTCATTGTGGATAGTGGTCCACTCTGTTGTGGGGTCATTTAATCAGCAGTGGCAAAGAATGCCTCAGAGGCACAATGAATGAAGAAACCTTTCTTGGGACTTTTACATTTACCTTGATTATTTGGGCTTGGGCTTCAAGTAAGGCAAACTCTCTTAGGAGCCTAATCACCAAGGAGAGAGGGATTGAAGCATCAGAAGAAGAATTAAACAACGACAACAACAACAACAACAACAACAACAACAACAACAACAACACAGATGTATAATTTAGAAATACAAGTCCCATGCTTTTGGCTGAGGTTCTGCCCTCCACTCTGAGGCAAACTTTGCAACACTTAGCACCAGCTAGCTTGTTTTTTGCTACACCTAAAGGCCCAAGAGCCACTGGAAAGCTGTTACAGTTTGCTGATGTAAACACCTCTTGACTGCCTCAGCTGAAGGATCCCATAAAAAAAAAAAAAAGTGAAAAGTTAATTGTACCTGTTGAAGAGATTGGGCTGCGTCAGCAGAGCGTTGAGTGTTTCAGCGTAAGTTTTGGCAAGGGTCCTGTGAACCATTAATTAATATCATGCATTAGCTGTCAACAGGTCAACATGGGTGCTCAATTTCACAATTGCTCTGAAATTTACACTCTGGATTTAAAGTTACCTTCCTAGTGAAGGCCTAATGAAAGCCGTTACCATGTGCGCCTTTCCTTTGAGGACATCTGGTCCTTCAGGTGATATCGATGTCTAGGCCATTTCTCTAACTTGAAGAAATCTACATCCCTATCTAGAGTGTTCAGGGTTTAGCTCTTTTCCTTAAACTGTCTACTTGTTGAGCATTTTACTGAGGGTCTCCAAAGATCGTGTCCTTTAGTTTCTTTCGCTAAACTCACTGTCTCCTACTTTCGAGGACTGTTTTGATCATCTGTGTCAAGTGCGTTGGGAAATCATTAATTTCTTTTCATAAAGTACATAGGAGTCACTTGAAATCATGGGTTTGTGGAGAATGGAAAAAGACTTCATGAGCTGTTTTTTTTCCCCCTCTAGGGAATTTCAGTGTCAAAGCACCAAAATTACTCTTAAATCTAAGTCCACATCCTAAATTCCCTCAGAGCAGAAAATGGAGGTAATTTTATATCTGGGAAAAATAAGGGTCCACCTCATTAAATTTTACCACTGAAATCTCTATTGTTTCCTCCAGCTCCCACATTTATGGGGCTGACGTCACCCTGAGATGAGAGAGAAGCTGTGGCACTGTTTCAAAGCCAACCAGCTCTCTGTTAGTCACTAAGTTAATAACACAAGAACTGTTAAAGGTGTACCAAGCTCACTGGAACTGGAATTGCAACAGAGTACCTTCTTGCTGTGCCCAGGGGGAAAAACTGAACAAACAAGCACTTCCAGCAGGATCAGAAATAGGTAGGAATGACACCTGTGACAGCTGGGAACGGCTTCATGGAAACCCAGAGTTGAGGGAGGCCAGTGGGTAGGGCTGCCAATGTTAGCATGTTTGTTTACCTCCTAACCAATCCCTTCTCTACTCATCCTTGACTTAGTTTGTCAGAATGGCATGGGACAGTCTTCTGACAACCAGTTCTGCAATAGTCACTTTCTTTTTTATTTTCTCCTTCATCTGCATCTGTTCTAATGGCAAAAGTTCTGCATGGTGTCAAGCCAGAGGCTCAGCCAGAAAAAAGTTCAACTCACTTTCAACCCAAATCCTTTCTCAGACCCACCCCTAATCACAAACTCTTTTTCTCTCCTCCTGTGGTAAATTTATAGTATTCATCTTCGTCTTTATTTTGCACGCATAAATAAAATACGTAAAATGAAAAGTTGAAGACAATCTTATTTTTACCATTGACATTTCAAAAAATCATTTTATTTAGATTCTGTAACTAGCTTTTCTTTCCTGAAGCAGTTGCTCTAAAAATCCGAAATTACATTTTATGTTTTTGCAGCTGTATGGCTTTCATACAGGCTCCGAATCATTTATTGGCATTTCTGACCGAGCTTTTGTTTTTATAGGTGTGTAAATGTGTTATCGAAGATATTCTGGCATTTACCGAAGACTCGAGTTTGTCGCTTCAGCTAAAGAGACCTGCTGCTCCCCACCCCCCGGTCCCCTTCTGCTTTCTTGAAAGAAAAGAAATGGTTTACTTGACAGGTGCTCTGGATTTTTGCAGCAAGTCTTTGACTCAATTTATTTTGCTTGAGGTTATTTGTGCTAAAAAGCTAAAATTCCAGCCCTCTTGACCAGATTTTTACCCCTTTCCCCTTCCCTCTGGCCATGCTTGTCC
The DNA here is from genome assembly GCA_004026545.1 of Mormoops blainvillei. NCBI lineage: Eukaryota > Metazoa > Chordata > Mammalia > Chiroptera > Mormoopidae > Mormoops > Mormoops blainvillei. The sequence continues at coordinate 42,523 of PVJD01004287.1, read as the reverse complement.
AGCATTTTATGTGAATGTTACTGTTTTGTTTCCATTTATCCTAAAGCATTATTTTCACATGGTGTCAGGTTTCTATGACCAAACTTTAGCAATGATTCCAACACCTGGCTGACATTTCCAGATTACACGGGGAACGATCTTTAGGATTTCTGTGCAAAGGCCTAGGAATCTGTATTTTAGAATCTTGTCAGATTATCCTGGTGATCAGCCAGTTTGGTAACATTCGATGTAGAGAGGAGGTGTGACTAAAGGGACAGAGTGAGGTGCCCTTGGTAATACCGCTCTCGGTTCAAAGCTAATCAGTCGATTGTTCAGTTGTGCTTAGATTAAATAAACATTTACTGACTTAAAGAACATACCAACTATGTGTGGGCACAATGCCCATAGTTGGTGTTAGGATGATGAAATGGATGAGATTTAGTTCTACCCTAGATGAGCTGGTTGTCTAGTGAATGAGACAGACATGCAAACGCTTTTCATATAATGGGTTGGGCTAAGACAGAATTATGTGTGGTGTGCAAGGGGAGAAGATTAGCTGAGCCCACGGGTTGAGAGGAGGCTCCCTGAGGAATACACCTGAGAGGAACCTGGAAAGACAGCAGGAACTGATCAGGGGAAGAGGTTGAACAAGTGTGGTGTATGAGAGTCAACTGGGAACGATGGCAGGGGAGGCTAGTTGGGACCGGTCAAGATATTTGTATCTCATTATTATCACATTAAATCAGGTCTTCCCTTGATGATTATTAATATCATCATTAGGAAATACACAGTGAAGAGGAAGACTATCGCCTTAGGGCAAGGCCGTGGCTTGAGAGCAAAGATCAGTGTGAAGATTTAGAAGGAGAAAGGGGAAGCCATGTTCAACCTCAGAGGCTCTTTGCAGAATCATAGGCTGTAAGAACTGCAAGGAACCTTAGATAGGGTCTCACAAGTGACTCCATTTTGTAGACAAGAAAATAAAGACATGTTTGGAAGGGTAGGGAGGAGAAGATATCCCAATGTTCAAAAATGATTCGTGCCTCCGTGGAGCGAATCTTTTTCTCTTTTTACCCTGCTGTACACTTGTCCCAACCTAGCATTCCCAGACAAAGAAAAAAATGTCTAGACTTCCTGCATCTACTTTGCAACATTTCAAACTTCATTTCACACACCAGAAAACTTCAAAACTTCTTACTTTTTCTTTGGGAACTCTAAGAGATATTCTCAGATTTAATGAGAAGAAATAGAAATAATCATATTAAAACCGTTGGAAAAAAACCCCATCAGTTCTTGTAAGGCACTACCATAACACCATACATAGTGAATGAAGTCCATATAGTCCTATAAATATTTTTAAAACTTAAAAAAATTTACAACCCAGCAGAGATAGAGTAAACTACATAAAATATGTAATTGGGAGATAAATGAATTATAATGTGAATGCCCTTTTTAAAAGAAAGGACTTTATTTATTTACTTTTAGAGAGAGGGGAAGGAAAGGAGAAAGAGAAGGAGAGAAACATCAGTGTGCAAGAGGGCACCAATCAGTCGCCCGTTGCACGACCCCAACCGGAGACCTGGCCAGTAACCCTGACTGGGAATTGAAGCAGTGATCTTTCAGTTTGCAGGACAACACCCACTCCACTGAGCCACACCAGTCAGGGCTAATGTGAACACTCTTGTAACCACACCTGGATTAAGAAAAAGAGCCTTTCCAGTTGCCCCAGAAGCCCTCCATATGCTCCTATTACACCCCTTCTGTAACTTAAAAAGCAAGCATTATTCCATTATTCTGTCTTGTGTGGTAATCATTTATGTGCTTTTCTTTATCATTTTTTTACTCAAATGGGCATTCTTAATCATGGAAGTTGAACTTTGCTTGTTCTTTAAAATTTTTATATGCGTCTTTTAAACTGTGTGAAGGATTTAAAAGCTCATGGAAGTAACTTTCAAATGAACCCACAGAAAACGGAGGAACACTAGTGAACAGATTTACAAATGGTGCCAGTGTGATTCGTGCAGCAAGACATGGTGAAGCTGTGAGGCTAGACTCAAACCACGATCTGGGGTAGGGGTCTCCCACCAGGCAAGAGGGGGCGTGGGGAGCTGCCCCAGAGCTTCACCTGCAGCCCCTGCCTCCCATCACCTGCTATCCACGGGCAAAGCTCCCGCTCGCCATTGTAAGGGCAGGTGCAGGAAGAGGCCCCTGGAAGCCATGAGGACATTTGTGACGAGCTCGCAATGGACATTTCTGTCACATTATGACAAAGTGCCTTCAGTCTGTCTCAGATCTTTAATGAGCGGCCACAGGCCTGTAGGCTGAGGATGAGGAAGATGTAGAAAGTGCCAGTGCTTACACCCAACCAGATGCCTTTCCTGTGGAAGAAAAGCTTTGAAGACCGAAGGGAGAATGAGAGAAAATTAGGTAAAATTAAAAAAAAACCAAAAACAAAAACAAAACCAGATGAACTTTTATGGTGGGACTGGCGGCTCTGAGAAAAGTTCAGGGAAACTGAAGTGAGAACAGGACTTGTAAGAAGGCAATTAAGACCGAGTTCCTCTCTTTTGGCTGAGCTTGTTAAGTTTCGATGTTCATTTTTTTTCCTAAAAAAAAAAATGTTTCTGGCTGTAGCTAAGCTACATGGCACAGAGTGGCTGCCAATACGAGAGAGGAAATAAAAGCACGTGTCCAAATAGCAGGGTTGTATTCTCTCTGTGTGGGCAGAGGTTTTATTTATTTATTTTTCATTTCATACATCATTAAAATGCCTTGGCATGTCCCCCAAGCCAGTATGCTTTTTAAAAGTTAATGAGGAAGGAAAACACTAAAGAAAAATAGAATTCTGATGATTTGTAGCAAGGTACCGTGGAAAGCAGGGGCACAGCTTTCTCTGTCCATTCCTTTTTTCGGAAGAGTGGTTCTCGATTAAAAACTTCATTATTTCCCAGGAGTGAAACCTTTTCAATGTACTATTGAAAGTCACAGGGGGCTTGTGACACTGAGAACATATCCTATCCTTTCTGTGGCCTTGGGCAAGGCACTTAACCGCTGGTTGCCTCAGTTTCCCCTTTTAAAAAATGGGATGATAATACTTAATTGCTTCACCGTGCTGAGGTAAGGATTAATTAGTTGATGTTTGTAAATGGCTTTGAAGCCAGAAAGTGCTACAACAGAGCTAAGCATTATTATTAATAATATATTTCAATGAAGTTAATAATGGCATTTGGCATCTCAAATTTCCCTGGCAGTTTCAGCTGGTAAACTTATTTTTCAGCTTCACTCGTTAAAAAGAAATAAAAAACAGTGCTATTGGCAGAAATAGCTCTGGTCTTCATTGCAAAGATGAACACATATCTGCCATAGGTGAAAGGATATCTCCTCCACAGGAACTCAGTAGAAGGTTCTGGAAAATATCACATGCAGTGGAAGGTGCTGAGCTGTTTTAAAAATGAAGAAAATGCTGGTTAAAAAATGTGTAAGATGAGAATCAAGGGGACCTGGGAGGTTACCACTTCCCAGAATTGATTCAATTCCTATGCTTTGGACCTAACCACAAGGTAGTTTATCTGTTGTAGGCCTTGCTTTGTTTTTCAATTTGGTCCCTCTTTTGGGCCTCCACCCCTTCCTGTGCTAGGTCAGTTCAGGGTTGTTGGTGTGTGTGGGGTGTGTGTGTCTTTAAAATCTCTTGTTAAATCCCTGTCTGTCTTGTTTCCTTTACGTCAACTCAAAGAAACATGTCAGCATAATTTAACTTTGACGACCCCCCGAGTTGAGATGAAAATGTCAGTGAGATGACGTCACTGCAAAGCCCTTGGTACAAGGCAGAGTTTCAAGAAATATTTCTTTAATGGAGCCAGGAGTTTGAGATGTCCCGAGTGCCTGATGTTGACTATCTAGTAAAATGATGTCATAGCAGCATGGGTCATGATGTGTAGTTTCTCCCCCAAAGCTGATGCTCCTGACCTGCCCTTGGTTGGGTGTGTATTTTGCATATTTTCCCAAAAGGTTTTGTGTTTGCACTAAGATAGATGTACTCTCTTTTTATTTTTCATTTTTAAATCATTTTTATTTTTCAACTACAGTTGACATACATTATTATATTAGTTTCAGGTGTGCACCCCACTGATTAGCCATTACATAACTTATTAAGTAATCATCCCAATAAATCTTGTGCCCATCTGGCACCATACATAGTTATTAGAATATTATTGACTATATTCCCTATGCTGTACTTTACATCCCATGACTATTCCATACTTCTTACAGAATTTGTACTTCTTAATTCCTTCACATTTTTCACCCAAGCCCCCGAGCTCCCTCCCATCAGCCCACCATCAAAATGTTCTCTGCATCTATGAGTCCGTTTCTGTTCTGCTGGTTTATTTTGTTTTTAAATTCAATTGTTGATAGATATGTATTTATCGCCATTCTATTTTTCATATTTTTGATCTTTTTTCTTCTCCTAAAAGAAGACCCTTTAACATTTCATGTAATACTTGATTGGTAGTGATGAATTCCTTTAGCTTTTTCTTTTCTGGGAAGCTCTTTATCTGTCCTTCTATTCTAAATGATAGCTTTGCTGGGTAGAGTTATCTTGGTTGTAGGTCCTGGCTTTCCATCACAGTGAATATTTCTTGCCAATTCCTCCTGGTCTGCAAAGTTTCTGTTGAGAAATCAGCTGACAATGTTATGGGATCTCCCTTGTAGGTCAGTAACTGTTTTTCTCTTGCTGCTTTTAAGATTCTCTCTTTGTCTTTAATCACTGGTATTTTAATTATGATATGTCTTGGACTGGGCCCCCTTGGGTTCATTTTGTTTGGGACTCTTTGTGCTTCCTGGACTTGTATGTCTAAGTTCCTTCACCAAGTTAGGGAAGTTTCTGTCATTGATGTGGTTTCTTTAATTCCCTAGTTGTAGGACTTCCATTCAGTCAGATTTCAGGTGGTTCTGAATGATGATTGTTCTGTAGTTTGGTTGTAATTTTGATGTGGTTGTGGGAGGAGGTGACGACCATGTGTACCTACACCAGGGTCTTACCCAGAAGTCCCCATATCAGCAACATCAGCATCACCTGGGAATTGCTGCTAGAAATGAAGACTCTCAGATGAGTTTCACCAGACCCTCCAGGTGATTCTATGCAGGCTCAAGTGTGAGAGCCAGTTTGCTTCAGTCCTGACTTGATTGGTGACAAGTTCCAGGGGGCCTGGGCTTTAGTCTTCAGCCAAGTAGCCAAGCAAGAAAACATAAAACCCATGCCAGATCTCAGGACCTTTATCTCTGAGATACAATTCTGCCTGGAAAATCAGAATTGTTTCCTTGCAGTTGGTACGGACGTGAGAAGGAAGGCTTAAGCTGCTTTTTCAGCATTGCCTCCCAGAATTCCTACGTGTGCTTCCAGACCTAATTCCGTCCCACCATAACCAGGAAGCCTACCCAACCCATACCAGGTCCTGTCCTCTGAATTTCTCGAGTTCTTGTAAACTGTGTCATTGACATGAGCAGTTCTGTACACCCCACATTGTGAATTTTCTGTTATTTGACATTGGCCTTGACTTCTTGGGGTCAGTTGGACATTCCATGATGACAGATGCCATGTCTTCATATTCTTGGTCTCTCACGGCAGCTCTCACAGCACTGATTTTTGTAGAATGTGCTCAGTGCAGTTTTGTAGGTTGATTTCTCCAGACCTGTGAACTTGAGGCTGCCATCATTTCTAAACAGAGAGATACTTGGGGTTAGGAAATGCTGAATAGGGGTAAAGAGAGCTGCAGAGGATCATCTTCATTTTAGCCAAAAATATTTGGGTGTTGAACATCAGGTTATCGTCTGCTTGGCAAGAACTTTTTGAGGGATGAACGTAACTCAATAGTTACCAGGAGACTTTAAATTATAAACTTATTGTTTTAAAGGACAGTGCTTACTACATGTGAGGCCCTGGAATGGCTTTTTAATATATCATCCCTATGGCAACTCTGAAATTTAGGAATTAATAGTCCCAATTTTGTAATACATTTTATCTGAATAATGCACCAAGCAGATAGTCAACAAAGATCTATGGAATGTTCACCATATGCTAAGGTTTTCTGAATCTTGCTGGCTGCCGACTGGAAGGCCTCACCTGAAGTCCTCGACTTTGGGAAAAGCTATGATTTAATTGTGAGAACCCTGGGTCTCCTTCAGCAGATTCTAAAGTTGATTTGAGTAATTCAAGCCTAAGGGCTTGATACTGCCCTCTGAGAAGGATAAATGGTAACCACAGTGACAGGACTGGCTCTGTTTTCCCAGCATCTCCCGTCTGCAGAGCTCCCAGGTGCTCTACAATCTTGAACTGATAGACTGGGGATAACAGTAATTAGAATCTTCAAAGCACTTGGCAAACATTCATTAGCTGCGCTCTGGGAGGAATATCGAAAGAAGAGGACTACATGACATAGGATCATTCCCATTTTGCAGACATGGGAAATCAAGGCAGAAAGCCGAGGTGCTTTGCCTAACACCACATTCTGAAAACTGAATTTAAAATGGGGGTGGCTTACTTTTCCATAAATTTGGTAAGTCCTCAGACAGACACAACTCCACTGACATTTGGGCCCGATAATTTTTGGTGCGTGTGTGTGTATAGGTGTGGAACTGTCCTGTCTATTGCCGGGTGTTTAGTATCAGCCCTGACTTCTACCTGCTAGATGCCAACAGCGCCTTTCACCCCCAGTAGTGACAATTGGAAAGGTCCCCAGACATTGGCAAATGTCCCCTGGGGGCTGAGCACCCTGGAAGGGCATGAGCATCTTGCTCCCTCCATCTCAGATAGAGCCTGTATCAAAAACTCATCATCTTATGACATCCAACAATCAGGAATAAGCAGTGTGGGCTTGTCTGGGGCCGGCCCGGGATGGGAGCCACAGAGTAACAGGAGGGCAAAGACAGGAAGTTATCACTGTGACAACAAATGGGCTAGAGGCAGGAGAGTAAGTTCAGAGGCTGTCAGAAGGCATGGTGCTTGTCCCTGGCAAGCCTGTAGGTGAGTGTGCGAAGTGAGTAACCACAACCAACCTGCAGCTTTGCACAAAGTGGCATTTTCCTGGTGAGTGCCTGTCTGTGGGTGAGGCAGCTTTGAGAAGCAGGGGGCTTTCCTGTGAGGTCAGGAAGGACAAGAGTCTCCCAGGATGGGCCCCAGGGGCCTGTTTCTACCCAAGTGTTTTTCCCTCCTCTCACTCTGTGGTCTTTTCCGAGATCAGGTCTAGACTAAACCCACACAGAAGGCCCCATTACTCAGCTCAAGGTAAATCCCTGCTGAAATCTGGTTTCTGTGGTAAGCAGGGGGTCTTGGGCATTTTGCTCTTGACTTCTCACCTTGCATTTGTCCTCCTTAACTACACAGAAAGGATGATTTGCCCTAATCATCAGCTCTTGTCCTCTCTTAGAGAGATGTTAAAGAATTTGAAACAGGAAACATGGATGATGGTTCTTCTGGTGGACAGCTGGGTTTGGGGGTGAGGATGGGAAACTCAGAGTGAGAGGGACCTGATTTCTAACCTAAAAAGGTTGATAGTATTTAAAGTATTTCCTCACCTGTCTTCTCAAAGCACTTGGTCAATGTAGCACACATTTCCAGTTTGCAGCATATTTTGTCTCTCCAGTGAAAGTAAGTCAGGAATCACACCTCAGAAATGTGCTGTGCAAATATGTCTCACATGCAATAAACTGCATTTGAAAGTGTACAGTCTGGTAAGTTTCCCCATTTGTGTACACCCATGAAACCATCACCACAATCAAAACGGTGAACACATGCACCTCTCCAAGACCCTCTTTTGTCCCTTCCTCATTCCTCCTTCCTCCTGCCCCCACCTCTCCACCCACTGCCACCCCCAGGCAACCAGTGACCTGCTTCCTGCCACTATAGCTTAGTTTGCAATTTTTGGAGTTTTATGTAAATAGAATTATACAGGGTTGCACTCTTTTTTTTCTGACATTTTCCACTCAGCATAATGATTTTGAGATTCATCCGTTGCAGAGTGTATTAATAGTCCATTCCTTTTTATTGTTGTGGGCATTCGATTGCATGGATTTACCAGCATTTGTTTATTCATTCACCTACTGAAGGACATATGAGTTGTTTCTAGTTTTTGGCTGTTACAACGTTGCTGTGGACATTCACATACAAGTCTTTGTGTGGACATATGCTTTAATTTGGGTAAATGCTCAGGAGTGCAACAGATAGATCAAATTTTCTAAGAAACGGCCAAACTTTTCCACAGTGCTTGTACCATCTTACATTTAGGGACTGTATGTTAATCTTTTGGCGGGGGTCGGGGGAGAACATCAGAGAACCCCACACTACACTGCTGACTCTATGTGGCGTAATGAAAACCACTATGGAACTGGAGGGCAAGCCCACGCTGTCAGCATCTGCCGAGAGTTCCCAGGTAGCCATTGGTTGTTGCAGCTGGAACACTAGCCAACTTTCCTGCCGGCTTCTCCTTTAGGTAAGACGGCATCTCTTGCTACCTATATTTGCAAGAAGAAATGGTCACGGGATTAGCAAATACCCCTAGGCTTTTTCTAGAGCAAACCATCCCTCCTGGAGAGGCAGATGTGTAAAAGAAAAATAAAGAATTGGGCATGTTCTTCATTTGAGACTTGAAATTGACCTAACTAGATTAGTCAGACCCTCATCAATACAATGGTTAAAACACCATAATTCGTACAGAGTGTTCAAACCCTGACATTGGAAAAAAAAAAGTCAAATCGCAACTAAAATAGAAACCTAGTGTCCCAAGTGATACAATACAGCATGTCTGTCTTCACATTCCCAAGTGAGCAAAAATTAAAAAATCGTAATTTGCCTTTGAGCAAAAATAAGCAAAAAATTACAAAGCTGTAATCAGGTCTACAAGTAAAATGATGTGGCAGCACTGGTGGTGCCTCACTGACTTCTAGCTGTGTCTGACTATCGCACGGCCTCCCAGAGGGTTGAAGGGCAGCAGGACTGAGTCTGAATGCAAAACATGACCCACCCCTCCCTAGTCAGAGTTTGTAGGAGAGGTTCCAGGGGACACACAGGCTGAGCAACGCCACTTGGGTGAGTGAGCAAAGCTGGAGTGGGGGCGTCCCAGGGCTTTGCAGAGAGTCATGGAAGTCAGGTCTTCCTCCTCCTTTTTCACGCATAAGGAAAAGCGGCGGGTGGGGGGTGGAATTTCGCTCTAGTTCTGTTTTTCAAGGAAAAGAAGAAAGAAATAAAATTCTTCTGCCAACCCTGAACCAACATTTCTGCTCAGCTCTCGACTCTAAGTGGCACAGGAACCGGATTTTAGATAAAGAAGAGATGTTTCTGTTACCTTGTGGGGCAGGAAATGGGGTTTGGTCCTGGGATTCCTCTTCTGAGTGTGTGGGCGTCACCATTTCCTGTTTCTTTTTTCTTTCTTTTTTTTTTCCTGTAAGCTTTTACATTTAGAAAATATATTTAATGCCCTAAGCATTGGGGCACTAAATTCTAATATATAAATCAAAATTAGGCTTTATTTTCTGGGTCTTGGAAAGACCATTTTGAATGTGTTCTTGTTTAGCTTGTCAAGCGCACAACACAAAATGCTTTTTCCTCCAGGAGTTGAACGCTGCCAGGCTGTTGTTAGAGAACAGTTCTAACTGGCTGCTAAATAAACACACGGTGTGACAGCTGTGGTTTTTGACTAAGTCCACAAAGAGAGATAAATGATAGAGATCAAACCATCATATTATTATCGTTATCATTTAATATCATCTCCATTTTTCCTTCTAATCAAGGAACAGCGAATTATGACATTTAAAGATGCTCTTTTTTTTTTTTTTTTTTTTGGAGACACTATTTTGGTCCCTCTTTCCTTTTTTTCAAAGTAACAAAATCCTCTCCCAGTTTTTAATGATAGACTGTGAGTAGGGAGAGTGACCTAATGTTGTAGTTCACATCAGTGGGTAGATGGTGTCTTAAAACACAGATTCAGTAGGTCTGATAATGTGCGTTTCTAGCAAGTTTCCAGGTGATGCTGGTACTGCCAGTCCAGGCACCATTCTTTGAGAATCACTAATCTAATGTAAAGACGGTCATACTGTGTGGCAGGGGTTCCAGAGTCCTATGACTGTGAACTTTTAATACTTGATTTCCTGAAGCTTGTTGAGTCCAGGGGTCAGCAAGCAATCTTTATCTGTAAAGAGACAGATAGCAAACTTTGCCGGCTGTATGGTTTCTGGGACAACTACTCAACTCCACTCTTGTAATGGGAAAGTAGCAAAAGACACAAGTAAACAAATAAGCATAATAGGATCCCAATAATACTTTATTTACACAGACCAGCACCAAGCCGGATTTGGCCTGCGTAGTTTGCATCCTTGGTCTAAACCTAAGCTTTCATTTTACAGGTGAAGAGACTGAAGCCCAGAGAGGCCAGCAGACAATTGAAACCGAGGGTCCCTATGACTTTGATTAAATTTAGTTTCAAATCCTAGCTCTAGAAATCACCAGTCTCTCTCTACCCCTCAGAAATCTGGCCTCTCCCCTGGATAATCAGCAACCCCTGAGGCAGCAGAAGACAGTAACCGGGACCTGACTAATGGTCACACGGTCTGGACCTCTGGCAGACAAGAGATAACATCTTGACCCAAGTTATGTTCCAGCTCCTGAGCCCTAGGGTGGAAACCACCCCCTGGCTACTTTCCCATGAGACCTGACAGAGGAACACCAGGAAGGACCTCAGAACTGTCAGGCACAGCCCAGAGTCTTAATGCAATTGATAATGCCAACATATTTCTCCTTATTTGCTTCATGGACCCCCTTGGAGACTTGGACAGTTTTGTGCACTGTGCACTGTACGGTGGGCAGCCCTCCTCCAGGAGCTCGTTAACTTCTACATGTTTGATTCTAAATTCAGTCAAATTTCCATGGTTCTTTGCGCAGTGGTGCTTTATTCCTAGAAATGTAAGTCAACCTCAATGTTTAATTTGGAGATGATTAATTTCTCTCTCTCTCTCTCTCTCATATTCTTTCATTTTTTTTCTTTCTCTTCTCCTTTCTCCATTTAAGGAAGGATTCATTTTGAGCTAAAAGGTGAAAAGTCCCACATACTCATGAAACTCATGACAAGAGATAAGGGTTATGTCAGCTGTAGACAAATGTGAATTTTAAAGCAGATCTGCAAGAAAGAGAGAAATTACCTTACCTGGTTTGAGAGACTCTAGTTCTTTTTTTTTTTTAAATAAGGTCATCAGCTGTCAAATCAATGAGGTGTGATCTGTTGTTATCACTCAGCAGAATGAATGCCAGCAACTCCCCTTTTTTTGTAGATACTGCAACCTTCAGGGAGGTGCTCCATACCTATGACACATTCTTATGATTATTACTACTATTCAGTGTTGCTTTGAAGATCTACACAGAGCTACCCATTCCGCACACAAGGCTGTACTAACGGCCTATGTTGATTGCCAGGCATTGCTGCCCACTGTGGACAGAAGTGAATCATACAATTTTTGTCTCCACGGAGTCCTAGATTTTTGGAGGGTGGTGTGTCTCCAAGTTCTTGTATATTTTATACAGTCTGACCATGACGTGCTGTCCACAGATCAGTTCCAAGATTCCCAATTTCTTTCAGGAGACTGTGGTTTCACATGCAAAGTATCTGTTGATATAAGAACAACTCAGTTGCAAATGCATTCTGATTTTAGACAATTTAAGTGGTAGTTGTTAATGCTTGTCCTTAGAATGTTAGCATCTGTATCAATGGTCCAGTAAAGAGAGTGATAGAATTGAAAGAGTGAGGAAACCTGGAATATAGTTCTGGCTTCCCCATCCCTGAGCTGTGCCACTGGGGCAAGTTACTTTGGCTTCTGAGCCCTCATCTGTGGAATGTTCTAAGGAACATTCCTAGTTCAAGACTTTATGTTTTTAGGTCCCATATCTGAACAAAATTCATAGTACTGGGTCAAATAGAACTGGAATAGTAGACAAGCTTCTTGTTACAAACATCAACCTGGTACCAACAATGGTTTCTAGTCATTTTTATGTCACCTTTTGTCTCAAATGAGGGCAGTTTTCTGCTGCGTCTTATGCCACTTGAACTGGAAATTTGAATCATGTGAAAGCTGGTATCATATGCGGTCAGGGAGAAATTTATTGTTGCTCGCGGAATATGAAGTTATTAATTAGGGAGCGACGCAATGTAGCTCTTAAGTAGGTTACAGTGTACTTACTAGTGAAAGAGTGTGTGATTGCCAACTCTGATATTGACTTATTCTTAGTTCAAAGTTGTTGAGATGAAAAAATAACAGAGATTACTTCAGTATCAGCACTCGGTATCTTTTCTAGTTCCCCCAAGTCTATTAGTCAGCCTACGATTGTATTGACTTTGGAATACAACCACTAGATAGCCTTTGTGACACTGTTTTAGGTACGATCTCTAGGATGATGGTCCAAATAAGGTGACTGAGGGAAAGCCATTCCTCTTTGCTTTGATATCTCTTAGTGGATACCTTAGGATGGCATTTCTCACACTGTTATTTTAATTCATTGTTGTCTTTTCTTTCTTGTGTACTAGGCTCTGGACTTCTTCGGCTAGTGATGATTACTTAGTCATTTTTGTGTCCTCAGTGGAGTTTCTTGCATAATAAGCATTCAGCCATATACACTGGTGAAATGAATTAACCAATACATAGCTGAATTATAATTATTCATTTTTAACTGTTGAAAAATGAAGTGTAACTTTAACAAATATTTATTGGATAGTTATGATATTTATGATAGTGCTAAAAATCTATAATTTGTAGTTAATGATCATGGTGTGTGATTGCATCTGAAGTCAATGTCATAGGATCATCACCAGCTGTATATGAAAATCATGATTATCTGCTCCCTCATTTAAAAAAGGCCAAATGCACTTGCAGATTAAATGCATGTGGTGCAACTTTCTTGTAGTGGTGTGTTGTTTTTTCCCAAAGCCAGCTTGCTTTTTTGAAAGCAGGGAGTGTCCATGATTTATGTGGAGCATCAAGTAATAAAGTAGGTCAGTGGCTCTTTGAGCCACTGGCATTTTCTTGATTTCAAAATAAGAGATTGGGTGGGACTTGGGGGAAACTTGTTACTTTTCAGGTATTTAAGAGCTTTAGCTCTTCCTTTTAAAATGCAGCACTAAAGTTATAGATTTTGGAAACAGTTTTTGAGTTAACATCTTTGCATTTAAAAATATATTTAAATGAAATGACAATACATCAAAAATGATAGCTGATAAAATAAGGCTGATTCTAGAATATTTAAGTTGTTATCTAGCCACATGTTTGTATTTTTTCCATAACTTTACGATGTGGAGATAAAACAGAGAGGGATATTTATAAACACACTTATAGGGAAATATGCTACAAGGAATCAAAAAGTTGTGTTAGTATTAGGGCTTCTTAACCTGTGATGGTTAATATTATGTGCCAGTTTGGTTGGGCCATGAGGTTCCCAGATATTTGATTAAACATATTCTGGGTGTTTCTGTGAGGGTGTTTTGGATGAGAATAACATTTAAATCAGTGAATTTTAAGTAAAGCAGATTGTCCTCCACAAGGTGGGTGGGCCTCATCCAATCAGTTGAAGAGAAAAAGACTGGCCTTCCCAGAATAAGAGTGAATTCTCCAGCAGACAGTCTTCAGGCTTCATCCGCAACTTCTGCTGTTCCTGGCTCTGCAGCAGGTGACCTTTGGACTCAAACTGGAACATTGCCTTTTCTGCACCTCCAGCCTGCTGGTCCACTTTGAAGATTGTGACTTGCTAGCCTCCATAATATTGTGAGCCAATTTTTTATTACATATAAATATTTATCTAATATATAATTATATATTATATATTAGATATAATATATATTCTATTGGGTCTGTTTTTCTGGAAAACCCTGACTAATATATTACCTTACCTTTTCTGTCTTCAACACTCAAGGATTGTTTTATACCTCTTATGTGAAAAATAAAAAGTCAACAGGAATATAGAGAGTAACAGAGAGATTAAAGAGGTTTGGTTTATAAGGTGATTTGGAGGTTTGGGGTAGTATAAAAAGAGATTCTAAAATATTCAGGAAAGAAAGTATATCTTACAAAGAACAGATAGGATCAACCAAACTCAACGTCATTTAACCATTTCCCCCTCTTGTAACTTTATTGAGTTTAAAAGTCCTTGACTTTAGAGTACCTCCATAACATGAGACTTAAAGAAACTTCTGTCCCTTTTACCCATGCAAATGAATAGTGTAGGTGTCCATCCTCAGCACTTATGGTGCATACCTGTATGCTTTGTCTTAGTGTCCCCCAAGTTCCCTGTAGCATAGTGCTTGTCATTTAGACAGAACTCAATACATGTGTTAAATAAGTGAATGAACCAACGTAGGTTTTGACTTTACCAAGTCATTTGCCAGCTTGAGGATGTTAAGAAGGAAATCTTACACAAACTTTTTTATGATCACATCAAAAGACCTTTAAAATATGGTAGTGTCCATTTATCCAAGAAGAATGACATTTGGAGAGCTTAAAAGAAATTCCTGGTTGCAATTAATTGACTTTTTGTGAACTAACTAAAGGAAAGATAATGTGGATTGGGAAGGGTTTTGATAGTTTTTAATTTTTTTAATTTTTACAAAGATTTTATGTATTTATTTTTAGAGAGTGGGGAAGGGAGGGAGAAAGAGTAGAAGAGAAACATCCATATGCAAGAGAAACATCTATGAGTGGCCTCTCATACGCACCTTGACGGGGAACCAAGCCCGCAGCCCAGGCATGTGCCCTGACCGGGAGTCAGCCTGGTGACCTTTCGCTTTGCGGGATGGTGCCCAACCAACTGAGCCACACTGGTCAAGGCACTGATGATTTTTAAAAGAATTTATCATTAAGGGTTATTTTTCTGACATCAGAAACATCATTACATTAATGTGCCCACTGAATTTCAGGATGATTCTGGCCTTGGGAAGACCCACTGATAGGGGATAAAGGAGTGAGATGGAGGAAGAAACTGATGGGGAAGACTAGCTGGATGGTTGTTAACTGGCCTGTCTTCTCCTAAAACCATTAATTACATTACACATTTCATTATTTTATTTTCAGTTTTTATTGTTTGTTGATTGTATCGCCTTCTAATGTAGAATGATCATTTTCTCACAACTAAATATATATATAATATATATACAATATATATATTCCAGTCGTGTAATATGAAAATAGAGACATTTAAGAAGATACAAGATACAAGAAACATTGTGCATAGGACAGTGATGCCTCAGTCCCCTTCAAATTAGGTACCTTGGGACCTCACGCAGTTCTCTCAATCGCCATCAGATGCCCCATCATATTTTCCTGAATCTCAATGACCATCTAAAATCTCTGCCCTTTCAAAGGTGATTTTAGTTTTAGGAAAAACCAGGAGTCATAGGGTGCCAAATCTGAGTTGCAGGGGGGTTGAGTCACCTGGGTGATTTGATGTTTGGCCAAAACGCTCTGCACAAGACGTGTCGTGTGAGTGGGCACGTTGTCATGATGAAGCTGCCGATCGCCAGTTGCCCAGAGCTGCGGCCTTCTGAATCATTTGAATAGTTTCCACAGAGGAAAGTTCAAGTTTAGCACAAAATTTGATGCAGATTCTTTGCTCTACTCGCTCAGTCATTTTGCATGTGACAGCCACACAGTACACATGCTCACTCAATGCTGTCTACTGCCCCCACTGACTAGTACAGTGAAAATGTCACTGTTCACACATGCCCATTCCAGTCCTCTCTCCTTGGCTGCCAGGTTACATAGATGTTGCGCAAACTGTTCTCGTTATATCAGCAATAGCTGGACTTTTTCTGAACAGATGTAGGTGTGTGTATGTATGGAGAGAGTGAGAGAGAGAACATTGATCACAGAGGAAGCCTTCTCTTACCAACTTGACATTTCTCATGCCCCAGAGGAGGAGTTTGCCAAATATTCTGAGATGGAGTCACATTTAATAGTAATAATTTCCGCAAGCTGTGGTGTAGTCTCAGATTCTGCATAAAGGTGGTGGTTTTATTTTATTTTTTTTTCCATCTCAGAATCTTCAGGCACCCTAGAGACATTAATTAGGCCCTGGACCTCTTTGAAGTTGATCCTATACCCATATACACATGATGAAATGCAGAAGGGGAGAGGTTAATTGAGTACGTCCAAGACCACACAGCAATTCCATGAAAGAGCCAGGAAGGCGATGGCTTTCCAGTCCAGGGCAAAAACAAAGAAACGCTGAGAAGAGGTGCCTGTTTGCCAGGTGCTTTAAATTCACCTGGAATTTCCATCCCCCATTTCATTTAAAAGTCAGCTACTCTCTTCCCTCTTCCCTTCAGTACCCTACACAAAGAGGACCTAAAGAACTACAAAGTAATTACCATCACTTTCAGGGTGTGTTACCCTGCAGCCTACAGAGCCAAAATGTTCTCTGGGCGCGCTATAATGTGTACACACCTGAGTTTCAGTTCTCTGTGTGAGTATACTTCTTGTTTAGAGCTGCTGTCTCTCTCTCTCTCTCTTTGAATTGTGATTCCCAGTTATCTTCCCACGTTTAAATCCAGGTAGGAGAACGTAAAGCTCACTGAAATTACTCAAGGCAGGTGTTTCACCTTCCTTTCGCTGAAATTGTGTAGAGATGAGTCACTCTGAGAAGGTGAAAACAGTAGGCCTCCAGGAGCAGAAGGGGAGAAATGGAGGATTTAGAAGTAAGAAACTTCAGTGAATATAAGGGAAGAGGTTCTCGATAAAAATAAGGCCTTTTCTATTCTAGAATGTCTATGAAGCTTTTCAGTAACGTGCCTTTTCTCTAAACCATTCCGATAGGGTCATGGATGGTAAGGACTCGGGAAGGAAATCTCTTTGCATTGGCCTGGTCATCTCATGCAGCTTGTTCTGGAGGGAAGTTTTTCTGACCTTCAGCCAGAAGCCGTGCCGGGGGTGCTCCTGTGGGATGCTTGTGATAAGACATGAACACTGGTCTCTAGGGGAGGAGGACAGAGGTATCCACAAAATGTGCTTCAGCAAATACTCAGCAAGTATTTGTTGGAAGAGTCCCTATTCCAAGCCATGGCCACCTGAACCTTTAGAAGGAAGTAATGCATGGGCGGGGGGTGGGGTGCGGGGAGCCCGGAGAGCCTCAGGCATGTGACTTTGGGATCTTATAGGAGTGGAGGCTATGCTAAGACAATTAACAACCGAGCTGCAGCAAATCATTTTCGGTGTGAGGAAGGGTTTCCATGAATAACTAACAGGAAGGAAAAAAATGGAAGGCTGCGAACAAAGACACAAAAGAATTAATTCTTTTTTAACAGAGCAGGAGAAAAATGTACCATAAACAGATGAAAAGCTTTCCTTCTTAAAGAAAAGCCCTCAGTGATACAGGTACCAGATTCCCTGGCAAGGGTACAACTAATATTTATGTGAAAACTGATTTTGACGAGAGGAACCAACAAAGACCCTCAAACACGTCGGGCTTGGAACTGTTGGATCATTTGGCACTTGTTTGCCCCGAGCGGGACCATCCTTCCTCCCGGGGTTTAAAGCTGCCTCCTCTGGAGAGGCAGCCTCTCCAGCGGCCCACACCTCCAGCCCCTCCTGCGCACGAAGAAAGGCAAGTGCTGCTGCCGCAGCCACACAGCCACGCAGCTGCTGCGGGGAGGAACAGAGTGCCATTTTGGCTGGCGCTGGATGAAGTTGCTGCCAATTTCCTTTAAGTTTGCCTGCCTCTCTTTCAAAATTCAGCATAAGAGCACACAAACAATCTCAGGTCCTCCTGGCTGTGTTCCCTTTCTGGAGCAATTAGTTGAAATGCACATTGTGTTCTCACCTCTTCCTGAGTTTCCATGGGGAACCTGCTGTGGCCGCTTGCAGGGGACTTGGTTCCTTGTTCCCCAAGGGTGGGTGCTGGGCTGCCTGGGGCAGCTGAAGGATGATGGAATGGTCATTTCTTTACAGTCTGGATTTGCACGGAGAGCTGGCCAACTCTCTCTGGGTGCTCTTTTGGTTATAAAATAAAGTTTTTGGTTCCTCTTTCTTTCTTCATAGGGCTGGTTGAAGGAGTGATGGCTTGAGTTGGGTAGGAGGCAGGACAGGGAAATGTGGAGTCTTGAAAGTCTTGCACAGGGATTAGATTCAATTTCATGAACAATAGGAAGAAACTGTGGTTTTGAAGCAGAAATAGGATGTGGTGAAAGCAAAATTAGGTGAGAGTCAATAGGACTGAAGACATGTCAGCCACGTGGGAAGCTGCTATGGTATCCCAGCTAAGTGGCATAGGGCTGGACTTTGGTTATGGGTCTGACAATGGAAGACAAAGTTGGTCCAGTGACAGTCTAGACTGTCTTGGCCCCACCCCATACCTGCTGACTCAGAAACTCTAGTGTGGAGCCCAGCTATCTGTATTTTAACAAGCCCTCCAGATAATTCTAGTGCAGGCTAAGGTTTGAGACCTGCTGCTGTATACTACTGGGCAGATGGTAAACCTGGCACTTTAGGGACCTTGAGTTTTATTTCTGATTCTGAATAGTTGAGTTGCATTAAATAACGTCACTTAATATTTTGGGATTTTAGTCTCTTTTCTCTGAAATGTAGTGAGTACACCAGCTATGAGTTGTGTTTGCTGCATATAAAAGAAAACCCCAAGCAACAGTGGGTTAAACATTAAAAGCATTATTCTTTCACATAAAGGCAGTCTAGAGTTAAGTCGTTTAGGGAGAGTATAGTAGCTTTCTCTTTTTTTCCTTAGCCATCCTCAATGTTAGAGTATTAGTTTCCTATGGCCACTATAACAAAGGACCAAACACTTAGTAGCTTAAACAATACAAATTTATCTACCTTACAGTTATGGAGGTGAGGATTGCTAGAGGGGTCTTCCTGGGCTGTAGTCAAGGGGTTGTCAGGGCTGTGTTCCTTCTGGAAGCAACAAAGAAGAATCTGTTTCCTTGTATTTGGCAGCTTCTAGAGGCTGCCCGCACTCCTTGGCTTGCGGCCTCTTCCTCTGTCTGCAAAGCCAGTAAGGTCAGGTTGAGTCTTTCTCACTCAGCCATCTCTCTGGTTTCCTTCTGTTTCCTTCTTCCCCTTTCAAGGACGCTTGTTTTAATTTTGGCACCACTGGGTAATCTAAGACAATCTCCCTCTTTGGAGGTCGGCTGGTTAGTAATGTTTACCCATTGCAACTTTACTTTCCTTTTGCCATGTAACATAACCTTTTCACAGTTTCCAGGGATTTGGATGTGGATATCTTTGGTAGGAGGCGGTATTCTGACTTCCATCTCATGAACCTTAATAGCTACTACAATTTCTACTGTTGCGTCAGATTTCCAGGCAGTGGGGTAGAGCAAGTCGGGAAGAACAAAAAAGCACATGCACTTGTCAGCTAAGCTGGCTCCCACACATCTCCGCCAGCCTGTCCTTGGCCAGGTCTTAGTCATATATGCCACACCTGTCTTTGAGGGAGACTGGGTAATGTGGTCTTTTTTTCGTAGTGGTAAAGTACTCCACTAAAATTAAGATTCTGTTTCTATGGGAGAAAGACGCATGACTATGTACTGGCAACTCCCAGTCTGTGCCGTATAGAGGCAGAGGATGGGGTGGGGAGTCTAGAGTTTCTCCTCAGCTTCTTCCTCTGCTAATGATTTGTAGACCCTCCAGAGCTAAGGAATGACCATTTCAAGTTGAGAAATGAGATGGTAGAGCAGAATGAAGAAGGATGTCTTTGTTTCCCTTTTTTTCCTTCTGAACAATTGTGTTATTTATATATTATTGAGTATCTTAAAAGGACAAGACACATTACATATGTTTGCCCTTATATATGCACCATGCAAAAAGAAACTTTGTGGTACCTCATTCCTCTTTTAGACCTACAAAAAATGTTTAAATTATTGAACAAATAAATGCCGTTTCTATTTGTAACTAAAGCTAGAGACTGTCACAGAGAATATGTCATACCTGCCTTTCCAGAGAAAGAGCTACTTCTGTAACAGTGCGTTACCATCCCGACCAGACCACATGTAGCTGATTAAGGCGGCCTTCAGTAACCGTCTTCTGAAGAACAGGGACCCCGTCTTCTTCAACAAACATTGTCTGGTATATGTATAGGAGATAAGGGGGTTTGCAATGCTTTTCTTCAAAACAACTGAATAAATGAATGCTAAGTAGCAATCCATTGATTTATTATCTTTATGTGGCTTTGATTTTGAACAAGCTATTCTAGGAGCCATATTTAAATATTATCTTGAAACTTTCTCTACCTATTTTGTGATCATATCTATGAGTTTGGCTGCAGGTTCTCTCTCTGTACTCTGGAAGGCATTTACACTGTCAGTGTAGTTTCCATCTGGGGCAGGACACTGCGTACCTTCTCTCCTGTGTCTTTATGGTTTAGTTAAGCCTTGGGACGGGCACAGGGAGGTGGGCAGCTGCTGACAGTGATTCTGCTTACACTTTCTTTCTTAGAATGGGGGGTTCTTGCCTGATGTGACCGCTCCTGGAGCCAGTGGGCTGTTAATTAGAGAAGTGGTTATATTTTATGATGGGAACGTAAATGGATAGGCCACGAAGGGAAGCCTTCCACAGGAATGGTCTAATATAAACAACAATAACCATAATAATAATCTGGGCTTTCATGGGAGCTTTCATCGAGGAACCAAAAACACATTACGAGCATTAACTCATTAATCTTCATAGCGCCCCTGTGAGGGAGAATTAAGTGTAAGTAATCATAATTATTACTGTCATTATCCTTCAAACAATTCCCAGATGTGCTGTGGCTGAACTGGCATACTTTGGGGATTTTATTTTTAATAGAGACCCTAGACTTTTGGCAGGAGTTCACTTCTCTCTCTCGGTCTCTTTCTCTCTCTCTCTCTGTCTCTTACTCATTCTGACTTACTAAATAAATATGAAATTTAAAAATTCATGGGGGTCGCTGAATACATGGGTGGGAAATAATTTTAAATCTACGGTGGTCCCTTGACTTTGCTCTTTTGTTCTTGCCTATTGGAAAGGTTAGGTGGCTGCAGTGGGGTCTAGACCCGGGCCCCCGGAGCTGCTCGCAGATTTCATTTTTAAACTACGTGTGATGTCTTTGATTTCAGCTTTATCACTTTAGGGAAGGGTTTCAGGAGTTTCATTGTACATAGAGCATCTTGTTTACTCTGATACCATTTAAATGAGAACAGTGTCCTGAACGCCACGCAGGAGAGGATCCGGCACATTGACAGCATTCTCTGCGTGTGCGGACAGGCCCTGCCTCCATCCCACAGGTGCGCTCCTACTTGTTCGCTCATGCAATCTCCTCGGTTCCCTGTTCTCGGGGAAACAGGTCACCTTGGAGTTCCAGAATCAACACAAGAAAAATAGGAGGCTTCAGAGAAAGAACAATTTATTATTTTTATAGTGCAAACAGACAAATCAGTGGATGAGAAGTACCAAATGCATGCGAAGATGCACACACAGTTTTGTATCTTCTGTATATATTTAAATTGTGTTTGTTTTATTATCACATAGACAGTGGGCATGAAAAAAATTCAGAAAGTGTTGGAAAGTAGAAAGAAAAAAATTAAATCACCTATAAACTCACTGATGAGAGTTGAGTATTGTCTTTCCTTTGGTGTCAAGATTACAGCAGATAATGGCAGGAGGAGAAGGACATCAATGTTTTGCTGTAGTGTTTGGTCAGTGACAAGGAAAAGGACATTCTTTGTTCTTTGGTTTCTGGAATTGGGTCAAACATGGGATGTGTTTAAGGAAGTTGGGATACTCAGCTTTGAAACTGGGAATCTGTCATGTTTCCAGTTGGGAGGGCTGACCTCAGTAGACGCTAGGCAGCAGGCCTCTGGCTCGGTCAAAGCCAGCTGCATACGGCCTGGCCCTCCCTGTCTGCTCTCCCCAGGGGCTGACTGCTCTGGCAATTCTGGCCTTCCTTTGGTCCCTTGAATAAATTAAACTTGCCCCTGTCACAGGGACTTGGAACTCACCATTTCTACTCTTCCTCTGAGTCCTCTGATGGCTTTCTGTGACATGGCTGACTCCTTCCTGTTATGCAGGTCTCGACTTAAATGTCACTTCTTCAGTTAAGTCCTTCCCCTGCATATACTAAGTGGCTGTCCTCTTCTTTGATCACTTTCTATGACATTACTCAGTTTGATTTCTTTTTTGGAATGTAACATCCTTTACTTATTATCATTACAGTTTTACTTAGATACTTTTTATCATCTGTCTCTTCCTACTTGAAAACTCCATGAGAGTGGGGATCTAGACTGTGGTTTTTTTTTTTTTTTTTTTGCTTCCAAATCTAGAACAGTGTCTGATATGCAGCAGGTGCTCAATAAAAAGTGTCGCTTTTGAATGAATAGAAGGCTCAAGAAGATGAAGAACTGGGAGAGATGTCAAAATAGATCCCCAAAGGTATCTAAACCTTTTGATCAGAAGATAAAAACTACATGGCAGGAAAACAAGAGAAAAATGTAAATTAAGGATCAAGTTATTGAATACTAATTTATGAAAAATAAAAGTAGTGAAGGCACAATGTATTTGTAAGAGCTTGTGTGTGAGGCAAAAAGAAATACATGAAACAATGAAAACACAAATTGGAGTAATTTAGGAATGGATGAAGAACTTTTTGAAAGCTGGGGATGGAAGCATAAGAATACAGCAAAGCACAGATGAGCAAAGAGAAAGTAACCAAGGTCGTTGCTGAACAGTCTGGATGGGAACGAAATGACACAGTTAGTGCTTTGGATGTTTAGAACTTTGAGGGAGATATGGACAATGAAGAGAAAGGTTCTGGTAAAGAGAAGAGTAAGGGAGGGGTGAGAACTGGCCACAAAGTGACAATTTTCCCTTTGAAGATATTGACAAGATCTTGGGTTAAGATGGAGAGTAAGGGAGATGGATAAGGGAGACATTAAAGCTGTAAAGCAGAAAGAGTCATTGTGGGTTGTAGGCGTTGGATTCCATCACAGAGGCTAGTTAGCCAGGAGAATGGGAGAATTAAAGAGAGAAGTTCATTGAGGTTTAGTAATTATAGTACAAACAGAAGATAAGTATCCTCTCCATAGATTACATCATTGTTAAATCTCAATAATTTTATATATAATTAACCATTAATAATGCCTTAGATTTAATAATATAGTTATTGCATGGGAATTGTCTATAAACCATTATAAATCTATTTGTTTAGGTTTACCATCCAGGTAATAAAATGCATGCAAGCAGCTCAGGTGGTGGGGTTCAGAGCAGAGTATGCTTATTAACTGCCTCACTCAATATAACTGATTGTAAAATCCACTTTAAATCACACCAAATAAAGAGCATTTTACAATAAATTAATTAAAATAAAAATTTCTCCTTCAGTTATTATGTCTTAATTTTCTCCTTCTTCTCTCTACATACCTACCCTAGGGGACTTATTTCTCCCCATAAGTTCTGCTACATCAGGAATAAAGAAAAAAAGAAATTAAAAAATGCAATTTGTTTTAGCAATCCTGGTTTGTCTCTAGAACCTAGAATACTGGATCGCAATTTATCAAGAAGAAAACATGTTCCCCTTAAAGGGAAAGCCCATTTTCTCAGTACCTGGAGATTTGGGGGACTGGAAAGGGGCTCCCCAAACTATTAAAATAACCCCCTTTCCTAAGTATATTTTTGACCTAAACACCTGCCAACTCAAAAGTATAATTAGGTGTCAATACAACCTAATACAAGAGTTTAGTAGATCTAAACTCTTATCCTCTGTTGCCAATTATTGTAGCTACATAGTAAATGACTAGAGGTGCAGGTAGCCAGCATAAAGTTAGTGTTTTGGTGGCCCCCACTAAGTTTTCTATATATTGGGGAAATTTTTGAGCAACTTAGGTCTTGGCATATGCAGTTTGATAACCAATTTCTTGTTTACTGTAAATGCTGACAATGGTTAATTTTTTCTTGAACTATGAGTAAGTGAAAAATATAATGGGCATCCAACTACTAATACTATATTTCAGCCACTGACTAATTAAGACTCGAGTCAACTTGCTTTGGAAGAATAAGAACAAAAAGTTTAATGTAATGGAATCTTTCCATTTTAGACAAAAATAAAAAGCAAAACATGCACCTTTGGCATAAGAACGGACACATAGATCAATGGAACAGAATAGGGAACCCAGAAATAAACCTATGTCTCTATGATCAATTAATATTGGACAAAGGGGACAGAAGCATACAATGGAATAAAAGTAGTCTCTTCAGTAAATGGCATTGGGAGAACTGGACTGGTACATAAAAAAAAAAATGAAGCTAGACCACCAACTTACACCATATACCAGAATAAACTCAAAATGGATAAAAACTTGAATGTGAGTCATAATACCATAAACGTCCTAGTAGAAAACATAGGCAGTAAATTTCAGATCTCCCACATAGCAATATTTTTGCCAATATATCTCCTAGGGCAAGGGAAATAAAGGAAAAAATGAACAAATGGGACTGTATCAAATTAAAAACCTTCCACACAGCTAAAGAAATCACTGCCAAAATGAAAAGGGAACCGACTATGTGGGAGAACATATTTGCCAATGACACCTCAGACAAGGGTTTGATCTGCAAAATATATAAAGAACTCATACAACTTAACACCAGGAAGACAAACAATCCAATTAAAAAATGGGCAAAGGACCTGAACAGACACCAAGGAGGACCACACAAGGTCCAGGACACATGAAAGGATGCTCAGCATCACTAACCATCAGAGAGGTGCAACTTAAAACCACAATGAGATACCACTTCACACCTGTCAGAATGGCTATCCTTAATAAACCAACAAACGACAAGTGCTGGAGAGGATGTGGTGAAAAGGGAACCTTAGTGCACTGCTAGTGGGAATACAGACTGGTGTAGCCACTGTGGAAAACAGTATGGGATTTCCTCGAAAAGTTAAAAATGGAACTGCCTTATGACCCAGTGATTTCACTGCTGGGAATATACCCTAAGAATCCTGAATTACCAATTCAAAAGAACTTATGCACCCCTGTGTTCATAGTAGCATTGTTTATAATAGCCAAGTGCTGGAAATACCCCAAGTGCCTATCAGTAGATGAGTGGACCAAAAAACTGTGGTACATTTACACAATGGAATGCTACACAGTAGAAATAAAGAAGGAACTCCTACCTTTTGTGACGGCATGGTTAGAACTGGAGACTATTATGCAAAGTGAAATAAGCCAATCAGTGAAAGAAAAATACCATGTGATCTCACTTATAAGAGAATTCTAATGAACAAAATAAACTAATGTGCAAAATAAAAACCAGAGGCATGGAAACATGGAACAGATTGACAGCAGCAGAGGGGAGGGGGCAGGGGGGGAATGGTTGAAAGAAAAGGAAGGGACTGGTCAAAGAATATGTATGAGTGACCCATGGACATGGACAACGGTGTGGCAGCTGACTGCGGGAGCAGGGGTTGGGCTGGGCAGTGGGGGGGCAAAGGAAAAATTGGGACAATTGGAATAGAATAATGATAATAAATAAATAAAATTTTAAAACATACCATTTAATAACATGAAGTGAATGGGTTTAGGCCAATAACGAAACAAATATTTGAACATGTTAACCATACCTTCAGTGTTTGACAGTTTGCACAGCCTGCCTCATAATGGTCCATACGCTCTTTTATTTTCTGTTTTCAAATTATTTTGAAAACGTTACATTCGATTCAAAAAACTGAACTCATAGAAACAGAGAGTAGAATGGTGGTTGCCAGGGACTGAGGTTTGGGGGAAATGGGGAGATGTTGGTGAAAAGGGTAAAAATAAAATGAGTAAGTTCTAGGGATCTAATTAAGGTACAGCACAGTGACTATGGTTAACAATACTGGACTGTGTACTTGAAAGTTGTTAAGAGAACAAATGTTAAATGTTCTTATCACACACAGAAATGGTTATTATGTGAGGTGATGGAGGTATTAACTAATCCCATGGTGGTAGTCATTTAAAAATATACATGTATATCAATTCATTATGCTGTACACCGTAAACTTATATGATGTTGTGTTTTTGTTATGTCTCAATAAAGCTGGAAAAGAGGAAAGTATTGTAATTGAAAAAACATGAGGAGTTATGTTTTGATTTTTAATGCTTGGGAGAAACTATCAGCCTTTAAAGAAATGGCTTTAAAGTAAAATTGTTTTAAAAGGAGTCAGGCAGTTTGAAAATTGAAAATGTCCCTTTTGCCAAAAAAAGAAAAAAAAAGAACAAAGAAAACTGTGACATAGATTTACCAAATACTAAGTCTATAAATAAAGGTTAGTATAATGGTGTTATTTGATATCTTCATTAATTTGTTATAACATTTATATATTGTGTGTGTGTATCATGCTTTGTATGAAAGAGATTTCAGGCACCACACTCCAACTGAATCTTTTCTTTCAGGGCAGTTTATTACATAGCATAGTCAATGAGAGAGACTAATCAGTTTATGTATTAATTCTTATGGCAATTTAAGATATCAGAGGTAACTTCATTCTGTTCCTTCAATGTCACTTGTTCCTGGGATAGTAGGTGGTAATTTGCAAGCTTAAATATCATCAGTTTTGTCTGCCAATCTCCTGGACTGTTTCCCTGTTGAATTGCCCAAGGTGATCTTATACCAGAAAATCATTACCTTCCTTCCCCATTGGCTTTGAAACCTGTAAAAATTTTAACGACTGTATTCTCAATGTTACCTATCAGTTTATACTTACTGGTTGGTGTTTATGCAAAACAAACAAATATGTTTTTGAACCAAATATAAATAGAAAATAATTAGAAAAATAGTCGTTATAGGTATCCACTATCTTTTTGCTGAGTGGTTTCCAAAAGAAAAAAAAAATTTATTATGTTTAAATAAAGTTGAACTTTGAGAAATCCATAAAGGTTATTATTTGCTATATGATCTCACTCTCTTCAGGTAAAAGGATTTGACCAGTTGCGGTGATATGGTCAATTTTGGGTTATTCTCATGAATGAGTTGCCATATGAAAATCTATGTTAAAAACTATGTTAAAAACCTGGTTGATGTTATCGCTTACTTATCACCCTTTTCATTAACTTTCCCCACTGTGTGCAGCCTCCACCACCAGCAGGAACTTAAAAAAAAAAGTGCTTTAAATCAAAACAAATAATCACAAGCCTGGTCCCTAGGGAAGAAAGCCCAAAGACGCACACGCAGCGGTTTTTGTATTAGGTTAAAAACCGAAACGAAACCACAATGCACAATGGAAATCCCTCTGGGTTTATAATAGGCATCCTCTTTTCAAATAGCCATGAGATGGTGGGCCTTGTTTTCATAATATTAAGGGTAGCCCCAGATGATTTCTTTGTTCCCTTGTAACCATGTTTCCCCCCAGCCGCCGTAGCTGTCTCTCAGATACCACCTTTTCTCTTGTGTAAATGTTTCTCTCTGGGCCCCTTTGACAGGCCCAGCTTGGAGTGCGGGCCCCTCTCACTGGATGCTTTCCTCTGACTGTCTTCGTTATGCCTCACCACCTGTTCTCTATTCTCTGCTTCCTGGAACGACAAGGAATTTGACTTCTGTTCTGGGCCCTCTCCCAGCTTCCTTAAATGGTTCCCTTCCTCATTCAGAGATCAGGGAGGCTCTGTGTGTGAATCAGTTCTGCCCCTAGTGATGGTTTTCTTAATTTTAGAAGTTGTGGAATCAAAATTGAACCACACGTGTCAACAGGTTGAACCTCTCACCTGATATCAAAATCACTTCTGTAATATCTCTAACTCTGAAGGTTTGATGATTCTGTAACCAGCTTGGAATACACTTCCCATTTTCATCATCTGACTCCTTCCTCCTCACCCTCTGATGCCTTCTGCCATTTCCCACATCTACCCACGTCTACTTTCACAAGATGGGAGTGGTGACCCTTCTCTGCTCCCCTAATGCCTCGACCAGACCCCTGTACCTCAGTTTATCCCACCAGAATTCTTGACTTCCAGCTGTTTTCTCATATGCACCTAGTTCGTGTTATTACCAGTGCTTGGCAAAGTACTTAGCATTTACTTTATCTTTATCGAGTAATTATTATTTAATACAATTCCATGTTGGTGTGAATACCTTCCATGACCTGAGCTCTCTTCTTCTCAAGGGCGCTTGTTCCCTCCACAGCTACAAAACCATTCCATATGCTGAGCTGAAATCTCCCTCTCTACTTGGGGCCACACAAAACAAATTTAATCTCTTCTGCACATGGTAGCTGGAAAGACATTTTAAGACACTGCCAGATCTCCCTGGAACCAGGCCAAACGTCCTCATTTCCTTTTAACCATGCTTTGTCAGGTTTTAAAGTCTCTTTACCTCTGAATAACTCTAAGTGCACTGGTGTATGATCATGCAATTTAGGATGGGGGGAGGGTGGGCATTGGATGTATCGATGGATGTGGATGAATGACTTTGGCCTATTAACTTGTCAGCCTTCTAGAACACTCATTTCACTATGAGAAATTAGGTAATGAGTGTGCCTCGTATGATGCTTAACACAAACTGTGCGGTTCGAAAATGTTAATCGTGTTTACATGTTCCATGAGGGCTGAGGGCAGCCATCATTTTCAAATCTTCTCAGTCACTCTCTTTCCAGCTTTGGAATCAGTTGAGATTTGGACTGACTCATGGTAGGTAGAGACATCACTCTCTGATGTAGTTTATACTCTGAAATAATTTTCATGTGTGAAGTTTCACCTTGAAAAATTCAGTGTCTAGAAGAACATGTGTTCAGAAATGGCCTTTTCTCTGTGTAGCAATGATGGGGGCAAGACTTTTGATGATTTTTTTTCACTCAAGCTTTATTTGCAACCAAGGACACACAGTTTTTCAATGTTTGCCGGAATTACTGATTCAGTTTGTGGGTGAAGAACAGTAACATTTCTCTATAGAAAGGTAACTACTCTCTGGTTTCGGTCGCCTGGGCCCTGTGCTGTCACTGGTGAAGCCAACGGGCTCAGTCAAAAACTCTTTTGGATGTGCAGTAACCTTTGCCCCACAGGAATTTAATTCTGTATTCAATTAAAAAATGTATACATTGTTCTTATCTCACGATTTCTATAAGAAAACCTTAGAAGGTGGATGAGTTTGGAAGGGACCCTCAATATAAAGCTAATGCACTGGAGATGATAATTGCGAGAATTTTTCAATGGAATAAAAGGAAACAACCAAGAGAGGGTGAAAACAAAGGAAAGCCTTGAAGAAGGGATGGTCATTGCTTTAAAAAGGGAAACAGTGAAGACCTGGACTGATATTTGAGGAGAGGCCTAAGCTTTGTGGTTAGAAGAAGACACACGTGAATGACTTACAGGGAACTAGAGAGGAAGCCAAAATGCACAAATGATTAATATATTTGATAGCAGGAGCCAAGTAGGCAGAGTTATTTTTGACTCTGATCCTTTTAAAGGAGGAGACCCACTGCAAGGCCGCAATAGTACAGCATGCCCCTGGACCTGTGTGTTTCCAGGAGCACAGAGGAAAGAAAGGAGGGAAAGAAAATGGCTTAGAAAGTTGTTATGGAAGAGCAAAAATAAGAGAAATACCGAACTTCATCTGAGTAGCTCGTAGTGAAAATTCTTTTATAAGTTTAAAAAAATTCTTACTGAGAAGCTGTCAGAACTGCCCTCAATTTTCTGCCAGGATTTGTGGCATTGCTGTAGGTAAGTGTGTAGCAGTGTTTACTGAAATGTTCAAAGCTGTAGAAGTTTGAATCTTGCATAATTCAATAAAAATGTGTATTTCAGTGATAACTGAATCAGAAAAAAAAAAAATTCAAAGCAAGCCTGAGAAAGGGTGTGGGGGAATTAAGGACTGCATACCCACGGTGAGTGGATTTGTCAGGTAATAAGTGGGGTGTCCATGCCGACACCCTGTTTCTGGGGGTCCTCTTGTGAGTGGGCCGTCTGCCATTAAGCCCATATCGTTTTGAAGAACCAGTCATCTATGGAAGGACAAACATGGCATTATCACCTTGCTCTTTCCAGAGGAAATGATTTACGTTGGGAGATGCTTTTGTTCTATTAATGACTGGTAAGAACTAAGTTTCGATGGCTGACTTCAGGCCGCCCCCTGTTGCGCTTCCTGGGGATTAGCAATTTATCTTTCCACTTTTGGGGCTTTCTTGATCTTTCCCGTTTTTCTACCCTTGGGCCCCTTCACCACAGCTTTCATGCGAAAGCTTTTTGCTTGTGTCCGGCAGCAAAACGCTCACGGTTGCCAGGAGATATTGAGACCCTGGGATCTGAAGAATCAGATCTGAAGATTGTCCAATATGTCCCCCAGGAAGTAATTCATATCATGGTAAAGCAATCTGGAAAAAGCTCTTGGGCTTTGCTTGGTAACTGAAATCTTAGAATGTTAACCTAGTGAATAATTGTGGGGTCCAGAGGCTTCCTATGATGGCAAATTCCATTGTCAAGTCCAATCACACTGACCCCCTCACCTCTTCTTATCCATCTTTAAATTGGCTGTGTAATCATATGGATCTTATAATGCGCTGGGAGTATTTGAAAAGCTCTTTGAACATAAGAGAATTATTTTAATTAAAATGAAGATATCATCATCTTCTATTATGTGGCTTTGATCTCTGCGGACCATTGAATCTTGGGACTTGTAGTTTCTGGCAGCTGCTTCTCTCTTTCGTAATCAATATGAGACCTCCAGCTTCTGATCAGTAGTCACGTAAACGACAATTTGCCTTCAGTATGTAGTGGCCAGCCGATGAACTATTTGGCAGATTTTTAAAAAAGTTTCTTTAATCATTACTTATCTTGTTTTTGTACTATGTTGAGGGGGTGGATGGTGAAGGAACCTGAAAATTAAGACTGTTGTCAAAGAAATGATTTACATCAGCACAGGTGACAATTAATCCATAAACCTAGCCTTCCATTCTACCCCTCTGCCACCATGTGACTTCTCAAACACATTTACATTGTGTTAGGCCTTGCCCTCGTGGGAATGTGAGAAGAAGCTACCTCTTAAAGTATAGAATAATGAAAAGAAGAATATTTATTTATTTATTTTTAATTTAAAAAGAGCTCATTAAAATGAAAAAAATTCAATGACTTCATCTGTTTCTGATGAAGGCAAAGGGAAAACCATATTATATAAAGTAGAATTTCTAACTTAGTAGATAAAATTTTGGGGAAAGACACTCAACTCTCGTTCCTAACTACTTAAGATGGTATTTATAGTTCCTTCAGCTTAAGAACTTGGTTTGGTTCTTATTTAAATACAAAACCCCCCCCCCCCCAACCCCAAACCCCTTTGCTTTTTAATATTCTCCTGCTTAATGCACAATAAAGGATTGAACTGAGGATTCTGAGATATGTATGGGGACCACTGATCACCAAGGGAAGGAAGTGTCCTTCCTGCCAGTGACGGAGCCTTGAGAGGGCACACTGCAACTTCCTTTCCGATGCCATTTGGCATTTGAATGCTATGCTTTATTTGATTTGTCTCTCTATTCACCAGAATTTCTCCACCAAAAAAAAAAAAAAAAGGCACCAATTTGATATCCTGTTTGACCCGAACCTTGCCATGGAAATCATAGACTCCCAAAAGGCCTTGAGAGAGCATCCCATTTAACTCCTTTGCTCAACAGAGAAGAAAACAGAGCACTCACAATCAAAGCATTAGTGGCGGGGCCTGAATTAGCAATGTGAGCCTTCTGCCCTTCAGGGCTGGCTCTACCTGGAGTGGCACCTCACTTAGGCGGCTGTGGGCTCTCCCGGGGGTGCTCTCTCTTGGGACTATTGCAGTAGAGGGTCTTTCAGGAAACACAGGAATCTAGGAACAGAGCTCCTGTCCAGCCAGTAGTCTCACTGGTTTCCCTTGTCCTCTAAGAAGCTCTACTGGTTGGCGGGCAGAGAATGTGGTCGGAGTGTCAGTGAACACTCAGAATGAATGCCATTTAATTGTATGATTTCGGCGTGGGAGTAGAGGTAGAGGAGTTTATGTAACAAGAAAACGCACTCTGTAAAACTCTCTGAAAATACTAGCCATCACCTTGAGTTTGTTCTCATTTGAGGGGGTATTTCTAAGACAATTCTGAAAATAGATAGCCCCTTAATTTTAAATTTTATTTCTGTAATATATCATATAATACTTTTAAAGCGAATTCTGTAATTTGCTCTAGTGGAAAACTAGTCACGAAGTTTCAGTCCAAGTGTAGATAATTTAGATATGATTACATGTGGACGGTCTGCCGTGAGTCCTATTTCTTTACATTGAAAATTATTATAAGGCTAATACCAGGAATTTTAAGATTCTGCATAAGGGAACAAATGGAAAGCAGGAGGTCTGGTGAAAAATAAGTAATAAGATAGACTTTCCTCTATGGGAAAAATATTCTCAGGCAGTTTTTCCATGAAAACAGAGCCGTATTTTGATAAAAAAAATCCAAAACCCAAAAAACAAAGAAACCCACCTTTATATTAGCAGTGAAAGGAACAAGGGCCTTTTATTTTTTCACTTCACTTTTCCCTCGAAGGATCAATATTAAAAAGAATACCTAACATTTATTGGGCATGCATTAGATCCTAGGCACCTAGACTTACATGTACTTTTATCTCATTTAATCCCCAGAGTGACGGTCTAAGCCATGTACAATTAACACTTGTATTTCATCAAAGAGGAAACAGGTTGAGAACACTTAAATGACTGGTCAAGGGAACTGTAGCCAGCAAGTGGTGGTATTTGGGTTTGAAGTTAGGCAGCCTCGCTTCAGAACCTGTCTTTTTTCTCTCTCTAAGGGAAGCTTCCTAGCCCTGCTGATTGGCAGCTGTCTAGCATTATTCAACAGAACTCTGCAAGGATGAGAATGCTCTTTCTCCGCGCTGTCCACTGTTAGCCAATAGCCGGTGTGGTATTTGAATACAAGCACTCAAAACATGGCTAGTACAACTGAAGAACGGGACTTAAATTTTTTTACTTACTTTCGATTAATTTAAATTTAAATGTAAATAGCCACACGTGGCTGTGGCTCCTGTATTAGCAACGTGTGGACCCTGAGCATCTCACGTTGGTTTTAGATGGTTTTTGTCTCTGATTGTTTGCCTGCATGAGCTTAGGAGCTCAAAGACATAAAGTTAAAGCAAAAAGAAAAAGAGAGAGATGGAGAAAGAAAGAGGAAGGAAGGAAGAAGGGGAAGGAAGGAGAGAGAGAGGGAAGGTTCGAGAAAGGGAGGGAGGAAAGAAAGAGAGGATTCTCATCGCAGGCATTAGAGCTTGGCTCTGTTGGGGTTGCTGATCTGCAGGTCTGGTTGGGTTCTGTATTTAAAGCAACTCAAATTTCACTGCAAAGGCATATTTATTGCCATCATATTACAAATGTTCTGGTCCACATAGAACTCACCAAAGCCAATTCCTCAGCCTAGTTTGGATTTTCTTTTAAAAGAACATGTCCCCATGTATGATCTGGCAACTCTGACTTAAAAAATTCATTTACAACCCTGGCTGGTGTGACTCAGTGGATTGAACATTAGCCTGCGAACCAAAGGGTTGCTGGTTCGATTCCCCAGTCAGGGCACATGCCTGGGTTGCGGGCCAGGTCCCCAGTGAGAGGCAACAACACATTGATGTTTCTCTTCCTCTCTTTCTCCTTCCCTTCCCCTCTGTCTAAAAATAAAATAAATAAAATCTTAAAAAGAAATTCATTTTCAGTTGTTTGATATTGCAACTCAAATGTTTAAAAATCTCTCTGAAATTAATTATCCAGGTCTCATTTAAGAATCTCTTGTTCTATATAAACTTTATTCATTTATTTCTTTTACAGCCAGAAAAGATCTCAGAGGTTAACCATTCTAACACTGTTATCAGTAAGAAAAGTGAAGCCCAAGGCTGCCCAGCAAGACTCAGTCCCCATTTCCTAGCTTAATATCTTCTGGGCTTCTGGAACAATCTTTGAACACTGGTTTTGACAGGCCACACCGAGGGTTCCATAATAACCTACTCTACTACTCCCAGGTAAAGCTTACATAGGAATTTTTCAGTCGATGATTCCCCAGTAGTTGATGTTCCTCCCAGGTGTCTCCAGGCTCCAACTGCTCCCCTGAGGTACAGAACAACCATAAACCAAAAGAGACAGAGGTACCCTGACACAATCTTTAGGATGAAATGTTTTCTACATTTTGTGTGCAGAGTTTGGTGATAGCTCTTTGTGAGGCTCCAGGTCAGTATTGAAAAGCAGCAAAAACAAAATTTTTGGAGAGCAGATGTGGCAACTTGTCACTGAGCCCCCATGACCGTAAGAGGCTAGGAAACTGTCATTAGGAAGGAGAAAAAAGCCCTTTAGCGCTCACTTCAATGGGGGCCTATTGTGAGTTTTAAATGGAAAACACTGTCCTGGTTAGGACTTAAACTATTTTAAGTTCTGGGTACTACAATGCACTCAGGAGAAACATAAAATTAGAGTAATTTAAGGAGATTTTTAAAAAAAGTAACAAGGGATTATATAATTTAAGGATTTTGAATAGCTTTCACAACATTACCTAATTAGTCTGTAAATTTCTCCGTGAGGAAGGTTTGCAAGCTGGATGTGTATTGAATTGAGGCTTTAGATTTCAGATATGTCAGTGCAGAAGGAAGGGGAGAATCAGTCAGAATCTGGCAGAGTCTTTGATGATGGTGTGGCAGGGGCTGGGGGGCTGCAGTTAGAGCAAGAGGGGATATTAAATAAAATATCTGGGTGGGGGGATGTTTAATGTTTTATCTAGCAGAATTTGATCAGAAGGAGTAAGTAGAGGCAGTTAGAATATGAATGTAGGTATTGAGGGGCCAGGAAGCTCAGAGATGTTTTTCTCCTAAAATTCCAGAGCTACTTTTGTGTTTATCTTCCATGGAAATTCCTCCAGGGCACCCGCCTGGCCTCTCTCATATCCCCTGGAGCACAACGCTCAGGATTAGGCAACAGGCATTTGTTGGGTGACTAATCAGTTTAGAAACTGGAATTATAAAACTATATTTAGGTTATTCTTAACCAGGGAAATATGAATTTTGAGATGAGAGAGGCTGCAGAGGGAAGAAAGAAGAAGAAAATAGGGAGGGTTGGGCCGGGGGAGCGATTCTCTGAAGGGACGTTAGGGAATACTGTCAGGAGGGAAGACCATTCGAAATTCAAAATGAAGACTGTTTAGGTATTTTTTATGAATAAGAAGTGAACTATTAATTAAGAGACAGGCTGAAATTGTGGTGTGTGAGGTTTTGGCAGATACAGTAGGTAATATCTTACCTGGTGGGTGGCGCTCAAACAGTGGATTGACTCAGATGGAGGACCCAGTTGGCAGAGGCATTAAGGAGATGAGAGGAAGCAAAGTTAAAGGAAGTCTCAAGGTAAGGAAGGGAGCTGCTTTTTCCAGCCTTTGCTAGCACCCGCACACGCTCATCCCTTGATAGACTATGATGGCTGGCTGACTGTGCTACCCCCTCAGCCCTAACCCTCACCCCCTCCCAGTTCCTGTCTGTACCTCTACGTTGGAGCTGGTTTGAGAGTCTTCTTATTTCACTGCCCTTGGATTAAAATCAAATTCAAATCTTCCTCTTCCTACTGTAGTTTTCCTGCTTATCATTCCCCTGGAAATTGCCATATTTGTCAGGGTCATTTTTCTCCAGAGAATGAGAATGTAAATGAACACTTTTATTTTTTTTTCAAGCAACACCCCAACCAAATTGTGTCAGTGTATTATATTTTAAAAATAAGCACTTGTCTAATACACAAGTGAAGAGATTGGTTGTTGGGTTAAAGCAACTTGGGTTCAGTCACTGCCTCCCACACATCCTGGTTTCAGTCTCTTCAGTTCCAGTCAAGGACACAGATGACAGTGCTGGCTTCCTGTGGTCATCACAAGAGTTAAAGGAGATCCTCTATTCAAAGCAGTTAGCACAGTGTCTGCATTATTATTATTATTATTATTATTAATTATTGTTAATCATCATCTTTGTGTTAGGGCCTTGGGTTCAGACTGTGAAATGGTGTTCCATTCCCAGATTGATCTATGGCTAAATAGCTTAATATTTTTGAATCTAATTTTTCTGTTTTTCAAATAGAAATTACATGACCTGATTCTTCTTCACTTTGAAGAGATGCTGTGAGAATACCTGATACTATAGATACTGGATTCTGAATCTTTGGGAGGTATGATGCCAAAAGATTTTGGTAAAATGCAAAATGTCCTTGATATTTTAAAGGTTGAACCACTGTTATGGGAAGATGAGAGAGTCCCTTTCACTGGCATCATAGTCAGAAAAAGGGGCAAAAATGGAGCCCCTGAGATAATGTGACAACCAGGACACCCAGAGAGGAATGAGCCTCGGGCCAAGACTTCCTTTTCTGGGAGTCACTCCACGCCTGGCTTTGTCTGCCTGCTCGGGCACATTAGGAGGCGAATATGGCCTTTAGGGATAAAGTTAATGAGAGTAGGAAAGACTGTTTCGCTGAAAGTTTTATTAGTGGGCAGCAAGAAAGGTAAAAGGTTATTAGGAAAGAGCAGTGCTATCATTATTGGAATAATTCAGTTATCAACTAAGATAAAGAGCAGACAGAATTTCTGTGCTATAAGATTCCTACTTATAGCTTCAAGTAGTATGCCTCCACGGCATTTTCTGAATCTGATGGCCACATAGCCTCCACCAAGGTTGGAGAATGAGTTGGTGTTAATGGATGCTCTCAGGTAAAGAGATGATGGTGTGACACACAGATGGAGAAAAATACCGCCAGGATTCATGGAGTGTTGACTGGTTTTCAGTCTAGCATTCCTTCCTGTTCCCTGCCCCATAGTTTCTGTTTTCACTGTGTATTTTCTCTTTTTTCTACTGCATAGATGAAATAGACTCGTTCCTCCTGATCCCATCCCCAACAGTGGGCACCTTGGGTGTGTTTTTGAATAAAACACCATTTCCTTTCCTCTCTTCCCTCCAAACCTGAAATTTCTAGAAAAGAATCTTCCTCATGACCACCCTCCTGCTTCTCTCTGGTGTCTCTTCATCGCAACGGGCTCAGCCAGCTATTTAAGGTACTTGAATTTAGTGGGAGAAATATCTGTGTGCCGATGCTACGGGTGATTCAATTTCATGAACGGGAAATTTAGCAGGCAAAGAGACCATGCCTCCTTCCCAGGCTGGTTCTTCTGCTCCCTTTGACCTGGCCCTGGCATTCCGAGTCATTCCTTGCTTATCAGCCCTCATGCTACCCTCCCAGTCAGGTTGCAGATGGAAACAGTGGCCTGAGCCAAGAATGAGAAGTTGCATTTTCCCCAGGATTCTTGCCCAACATGTCTTTATCAAATCTTTTCCTCTGCAGGCCCTTCTTGTAGTCGGAAAAATTTCTCCCTAAGGTGCTGTTTGCTCTTCTCTGACTTGCTTTTGGTCATTTTTGCATTCCTTTCGGCTGTGCCTACAATTCCACAATCTCTTATCACATCAGCTGTTGTCTTCTCTTGCTGTTTCAAGGTCTTCTCATGCTGATACTTTTCTTTTATTGCACGTAGTCAGTTTGAAGGAACATGAACTTGTGGGAATGTATGGCCACTATGTGCCCCCAAATGAATGAATACCTCAGAGAAGAAAGGGACCGTTTTGTTTTTTTTAGGATCTTTGTTGTTTTTCCATTCCTGCATAGGGCTGCCCAAAGTAAGGGCTGAATTTATAATATTTGAGGAGAAGACCTATCTTTTTTCCATTCTATCCTTCCTCACCCCATTTACCATTTTATATCTGAGGCAAATGCTTTCTGTTTGTTTTGTTTTCTCTCTTCCCAGGGCCTGAATCAGTACCTGGCACATACTATGCACCCAAGTGTTTGTTGAATGAATACATGGATAACTTGTCCCTGAAATCAGGTTGCCAGACCTCAGGGATGGTCCCTGGAGATCACATTCAGTTTTCTTAGTAGGGATATTAGCATATGTAAAACCTTCATTTACATTTCAGCCTTTTGATAAGATAGGTCACTCGGGAAGAAGTTGGGTATGCTCAATTCCCACCCCCAGGTCCCCTGTCTTCAGCCTGGGGAAGACAGCCTGTCTTCAAGTCTGTCAAGGAGACACTCAAGATTTTGCCTTGTAGTGTACATGGTTGGCATCTCAGGTAATGCTGAAGACAGTCGTCACACATTCCTGAGCGAGGACGAAGTGAGAGCCTCGTCCATGATGGATGGCCTGTCAGAGGCTGGCGACGCTGATTTGCTGTGATGAATTTGTTTTAGTTGTTGGGAAGCGAGTAATCACAGTCTTGCTGTGGTATCATGGGATCACCCTTCTCAGTCCCTGAAAAGGGGGTTCAGTGTTCCCATGTAAATCCTTTATGCAGCTTGCTGTACCTCTCTTCTGGCAGGGGTGGCCCTGGGGGAGCCATCTTCTAGTCATCCGCAGAATAGCGGCCTTCCATTGGCTCGATTGCCTTCACTGTTCCAATTAACTAAGAGACTTTAAACATTTTTTCTTAAGAGCTTCCACATTAGTCAATTATTCTTCACCTGTAATAGGATGCTACAGTGCTGGTGTCACATCATTCTGACCTATAATTAGTAATGGAGGGTATGAAATTTGTAATAGCACTTTGGTATCCTTTAGGATGAAAGGTACTCCATAAATGTAAGCCATGATTATTTCTTGACAGCTAAATATAAAATTTCCACTAAACACTACTTACCATCGTTGCTTTAAAGATATTAATTGGGTCTTTTAACTATACAATGCAATTATAAGTCTAATTGAAAATAATTGGTCAACCTGGAGGAGAAAATATACCTAAAATAACTGGTAAGCAAAACATTAAGAAAGTTAAGTCTCCACTAGTTAAAAGTTTACTTTGGTTGAAAAGAGCCAATCAACCAGCTCTATCTTGGTGGGTAAACATTTGCACGGGTGTGAGATTCAAGCAATCCTATAATTAATCCTGAATACAATGGTTGATAAGGGTGACAAACTTTGAGAGTTGGCTTACACATTTATGCCTACCTGAGCTTTCCATCAAAGATCTTTTCTCTGGCTTTGCAAATGCTATTTTAACATTATTTTCATGGAATAAATCAAATGCGTCAACCACCCGGCCTCTTGTTGGGGGGAAAAGAGGTTTTCAGCTTTAGAAAACACTTGTGTTGTTGTTGTTGTTGTCATGGTAGGCTCTGGGACTAACAAAGCACAGTGAAAAAAAATTTTTTTTTGAAAGAAAGGAGAAAAAAGGGGGAAAATGCGAGCCGGAGATTGTGGCAAGCTTTACAAATTGGCACAGGCTTATCAACAGCATTTCATGGTTTTCTGGAACCCTTTCAAAGGAGAATCTTCTCTGTAAGAGACGGTTTAAGCTTTTTATTATTTAAAGCTATATTTGTGAGTTTATGAAATTGCTTTTTAGTTTCCCGGACTCTTGAAGCATCGATACTGATGTTTGCTTCTTGTGAACGTAGCTGCTCGCCGATGTGACTTGCTGTGGACGTTAGCTTGCACTTTCCTTCCCCTGGCTTCTGCGCGCCTTTCTTCTCATTCCTGCTGCATTAGCAGGTCGTCAGGTGTGTTCACTCAGGGCTCCTCCCGACTCCCCTCTCTATTTAAGTAGCGACCAAGCGGCCATCCCTTAAGGTCAGGGACAAATCTCTGTTCTGTCAGGGGACTAGATATTTCTTTTTACTTCTAGGAGACCACACAAAGCCACCAACAGCCCCTTTTCTTTCCTGTGACCGAGGACCATGTCCCTCAGTGATTGTTTCCAGTCCTGGGCACTCTGGGATGCCTGCTGTTATTTTAATGCCCACGTGACAAGTTCTGTTAAAGACTATAATGAAAGTGAACAGCCTTTCTAATTAAAAAACGAACAAAACAAAACTGGAGCCCCAGCCAACGATTCATTTATTAAAGCAGCATTTGACAATGCAGAATTTTCTCACCAAGGAATTTAGGAACCTCCCTGGTTCTGAAAGTAGGAATATACTTGGAGAGTCAGGTGTATGTTCTTGTTCCTAAAGACAGGAACTCATGATCAAAAATG
Organism: Mormoops blainvillei; assembly: GCA_004026545.1. NCBI lineage: Eukaryota > Metazoa > Chordata > Mammalia > Chiroptera > Mormoopidae > Mormoops > Mormoops blainvillei. Next base: position 2,555 of record PVJD01004287.1, on the reverse strand, counting down.
CTAAAATTTAAAATGTTTGTTTGGTTTCCAGGGTCACCAGCATTCTAAAGGGGTGGGCAGGTGTGGCTTGGTGGACTGAGCACCAACCTGGGAACCAAAAAGTTGCTGGTTCAATTTCCAGTGAGGGCATATGCCCGGGTTGCAGGCCAGGTCCCCAGCAGGGAGCGTGTGAGAGGCAAAAAATTGATGTGTCTCACATTGATGCTTTTCTCCCTTTCTTTCTTCCTCCCTTCCCCTCTCTCTCTAAAAATATATAAATAAATACATCTTAAAAACTCACACACACACAAAAGCTGGATGACAATTGACTTTCACGGAAGTCTTTAAATGAATAGGGTATGCAGTAGAAAAGGTAGTATTTTAGGTTCTAGCTCTGTTATTAACAAGTTGAGAGACCTTGAGTAAAGCATTTAATCTTGACAAGATTTAATTCTCCCCAATCTATAGATATCATCCCTGAAGAGCTAGTGAATAAATATATGGCATTAGTCTCCTGTGTGTGTGTGTGTGTGTGTGTGTGTGTGTAAAACTTATCAAGTAACAACATGTTTTGGGGAGTTGTGCAGTAACATCGTAGTTACAAAAGAAGAGTGAATGAAAGGGGAAAGTGTTTTAAGATTGACTGTAAAGCAGTGACTCAAAGAGAAAATGGAAGGTTGAACTAAGAATCCAAAGGGAAGAAAGGTTGGTATAAATTGCAGCGTTTCTAATAGAAATGATTTCTTTTTTTAAAAGAAAGTATTTGGTAAATATGGCATTAGGATGGATGTGTGTGCCAATGAATGAACTTTTTTTAATTATGAAAGAAATTAGTTACTTTTTAATTACTTAGAAAGTGATTATATTGAAGCGTTGCCCGATGTCCCTTTTCCTTTTAGGTTGCTTGAGCAATTTCCTGTGATCAAGAACATATTCACAGAGAATAGTTTCCTTAAAAAATAACACTCAGTTTCAGGAGAACAAAATTTCTGCTCCTCTCTCACATGACAAATATCCATTTCAGTGAATGAGAGTCTTGCCTTGACCTTCTCTTCAATGTTGTGATGAAAAGTGAATTTCAATATTTGTGTAAAGCTTTGTGGAAGGCCAGAAATATGATTAATAATAACTATGATTTGTTTCAGTTTTTGTTCCAATTTCTAAGCAGGGACATTTGAGATATCTACTGACTTCACTGAAACTCAAGATGCTAGAAAAACTTGTTACAGGTCCTGGAATAGAGAATGTGCATGTGGCTTTCACACAAAAACAGAAAAAAAACCCCGGCCCTTTAGATATATGTGTATGTACCATACAGGCAAATTATCTCAAACATGTGGTAATATATCCCACCTTAAGTTCTGTGCCATTAGTTGCTGTTCATAGGTCTTGTGGCTTATGTAGTTTTTTTTTTTCCAGTTTCCACAGCTTTGTCTCATATGAATGACCTTCTAAAGTCATCCTAAAAATTCAGACCCACCTACTCTCCCACATCGGGTTGCCTGGGGGAGAGGAGCTTTATTGTAAGACAATGAGGTTATAAAATGCCAAAGGCAATTCCTTGAAAATTCCAAGGAGGTCTTCTCCTGTGGATGGAACAGGAATGTAGGAGCCCAGCATGTAAATCAGAAATTACCCAATTAGCTCCTTAAATATTTTGGGACTGAGGCTTGACCCTTGAGAAGCACCAACCACAATGGAAGTATTTCGGCCATTTGATATTCATGAGACTTGGAAAGTTTAAGATGAGCTAAGGACTCAATACAAGGGGTTTGGCTTTCTAATGTAAACAGCATTATCATTTGGAAATCAATTAGCTCCTCGCAGGAAGGGAACCAGAAGACCAGGGCCTTCTGGGCGACTATTGTGAGCTGGGGCTATTTGCTTTAATTAAGAGGAGACAGAGTGGATTATTGTCTCAAACTAAGGAGTTGGGAGGAATCAGAAAATTACACTTTACCCTGGTGAACAACAAAGCCCAAGCAAGAGACAGGCCTGCATCAAGCTGGTCTAAAGCAAATTAGCTTTTAATCTGAAAACTTTCTGAATAAGGACGCCAGCACCAAACAATTGGAAAAAATGCAGGGGTCCTTCTGAAGTATCAGGCAATCCTTGAGACCTTACCTTGTGTCCTTATCAGGAAGATCTGTGTGGTAAGTGTTTTCTTTTGCTATTTACTTGTCAGAGATTCAGAATTCACTGTAAAAAATAATTTTCATTGGATCTTCATTGCAAAAATGTGAGTAGCATTAATACGAAATCTTTGCACTATCAGCTGAATGAAAAATATATAATACATTTCTTGACTGATTAAAAAAAAGTTCGGTAACTAGTAATCTACAGTGTCACCTGCCTGGGTGTCCACAAACCTTTCTCCTCTGGAACTTTATATCAAACCAAGCCACTGAAAAGGGTTGCAATTACCTTTCTCATCCATCTATCTATTCATTTATTCACCTAATAAATAAACATTAAGTGCTAACTCTGTGTCACAGCCTTAGATTCTGGGAGGTCCCTAAGAAGAAGCTATCATAGATTTTTGGGGAAAGAGAGAGGCTTTTTATAAATATAATAAA
>PVJD01004286.1:113035-141514 GCA_004026545.1 Mormoops blainvillei | reverse complement strand
GAATTACAGTCCATCTTGTTTGGACGTCCAACCCCCTGGGGTATGGCTACAAATAAGGACTGTTCTGACAACGACCGTGACATTTGGGGGCTCGATTAGTAAGACATTTAGAAAGTGCAGTATTGTCGCAGGCAACGTTGCTGGGAGAGGGCGGGGCTCTTCGCTATCGTGGAACACCCCCCGGCCCCGCCCTCCCAGGCGGCCCAGCAGAGGCTGCGCACAGGTGGAAGGTCCAGAGGCACACAGAAGCTCCTGGATGCCCGCCCAGGAGCCTCCCAGCCCTCGGGGGGACCGAGCACTGTCTGTTCATACACAAAACAGCAAAGATTTTCCCATTCCCATCCCACTGCCCCCTTAGAGAGGACCAGGAGAGCCAGGAAAGGGAAGGGCTCATGGGTCTAAGTATTTTAGAGGGAAGTTTGGGGGGAAGATGCAAACAGTGCAGCATGGCCTTTAAAAAACCCAATTCCAAACTTGTTCGTTACTGAATGAGTTCCTGCTGAGCCAGAAGGCCTCCCCCAGATGTGGCCTGAACATTTAGGCAACTTTCCTTCTGCCCCCTGTTATTACTCTGCATGCATGGCCAATATAATATGAACTCCTTTCGTGTAGACGGGTTGCTTTTTTCCGGGACACATCTCAGAGGCAAAGCCTCCTTTTGAAAGCTGTCTGCCTCCCACCTGGGTCACACAGAGGTAGAGCTGACCCCGAGTGAGGGCGCAGCAGTCCTCACTTCGAGCGTCGCCAGGCTGGCGAGGGCAGCAGGAAGAGGCTGCTGCATCTCAGACAGGGAGGAAGGGGGAGGTTTGCTCATAAGCACTCAGAGGATCAGGGAGGAAACAGCTGCTCCCAGTGGCAGAGCGACCATACACAACATCACAGGAGAGGCAGGCGGAAGCCAATGGCACTTAACCCCCAAGGGGAGTCACTTCAAGAATGCCAGTGCAGACATTACTTGTAGCTCCTTACAAAGCCATTCTCAGAGGTATTAGATCAGCGAAGTCAATGAAACAAAGACAGAGGTGACCGACATGAGATGCAGTTAATGGAGATGAGCTTGTTCAGAACGTGGGGTCACGAACTGGTTAGAAATGGCCAGTGAGATGCAGGATACGCGGGTGTCACGTGTGGCCCCCGGATGCAGCAGGCTTAGCAAAGTGATCACAAGGACGGGAAGAGAAGCCCCAGATAAACATGAAGGCAAAGCAGCTTGTTTCTTACCACTTCGTCCTCGGTAGGCTTGAAAACACAAAGTGACACTTAGTGGGGAGCCACGGCACACGCAAGGTCACAAGTCACGAACACAAGACTCCTGATCGCTTCCCGGGGGGGGATCGTTAATGTTAAAGGGTCTAACGTGTCGGAGGCGGGCCTCCTCCGCATACACAGGAAGCAACATCGGCAGGATTTAGAGAGTTAACACACACATTGCAATTGCTTTTTAAAAAGTCATATACGTAGCAAAAATGGTCAGTCAGACTGAAAAGTCCAGTCCTCAACTCCTGTTCTATCTGCTTCAAAAAGAACATAATGAATAGATGAGATTCAAAAGTTCGGAGGCTTTGTGGTGGGAGTGGCCAGGCAAGGAGACTGGGTTTTAAAAAACTGAGCTTGGAGCTGGTGGTGTAGGCAAAGTGCAGCTTCACTATACTATTTTTCAGGCTCTCTATAAAAAGTAGGCAAACGACATTTTTAACGGGCTTAAATAAAATCTCTGCAACAAGAGCACATCAGTGGGCCAGGACTTCGAAAGTACCAGGGACCGCAGTTCCAACGGAAACCACCCTGGAAGGGGCAAGGGATGAGGATGCTGCCTATGTGGGCTGTGTTGCTGCTGCTGAGAACTGGGGAGCTGCGGCCTATTCTGCCTCGGAGCCCAGGGCAGCAGTTGGTAGTTGAGCTCTGCACACAGCTCAGAATTTAGGAAATCGAACAACAGAACAAAACTGCCGCGGGCTTTGCAGGCAACACCTGGACTTTAGAGCAGGGGCCCATTGGAAGAAGCGGTGGTACCCTAAGAGGTCCAGAAGGCAGGCCGATCATTAGTATTAGTGTTTCCATTTTTCAAGGAGAAGACTGGAATGAGACCACATAGAAACACAAGACTAAGGCTGACCCAAGGTGGAAGGAGAGGAAGCCCACGCCACTGGCTCTTACCTCTTCTGCATCTTCTGAATGGGTGGAGAGCTGGTCATGCTGAATAATCTCAGCATCCTCCTCTGTCGGTCCGTTGCCCACCCTGATCCCACCAAAGTTGAGAGTTCCCTACACACATGAACAGAAAGAGTAGAATTTGCCGGGGCTTTAACGTCACATTTTGTGAGGTGGGGAAGGGCGATGGTTAGTACATACAAACCTCAGAAAAGCATATATGCTAACGACAAAAACAACACCCGCTGATCAAACAGCTAAGTAAAAACAAACCAGCGCTCCCACCCTGACCCCACCCCAGCCCCAGCCCCAGCTACATTTACCACCTCATCCTGACATACGCAGTTCCGCCTGCTGCACCGAGAGACACCAACCTTGCCCTGGTCAATGCTAAATGCAAATCCCGCGTCCATGGAAATCCTTAATAGGAAAGGACTCTCACAACAAGTGTAGCTCTATCTGCAAGGCCTTCAATGGCCTAAGTTTTTCTGGAACTGGACTAAAGACTAGACTTTCTAAGAGGGGGGAGGTGCCAAATGACCTGGTGAGTGTAACTTGGTCTGGTAAGCTTTCAGCAGGAGCCCCAAGAGTTCCAGAAACCTCCCCCAGAAATATACTGGGTCCCTGCTCAGGAACAAAGGACTTCTAGGTCAGGGAAGGAAGGAAAAAGCTTAATGTACATAAGCTTGTGAGTAGGGAATACTGAGTCTTAAAAAAAGAAAAATGGCTCCTTTCCTTCAATGGAGGGCTCTGGCGTGCGAAAAGAAGTCTTTCGCAAGCATGTGGGCAGATGCTGATGGGGTGTTTGCTTCTCCTCACTTCTCAGGCATAGTTTTCAGCAGGGTCTCCAGAAACAGAATTTCTACGTCAACCTGATTTGGAAAAGCTTGGGTTTATTGAGGCAAAAGGACCCAGGAGGTACAAAACCCAGGCAGAACTGGGATCAAGTCTGACAGATACCAATTAGCGCTCAACCTGCCGGGGAGTGAAAGGAGGTGAAGAAACAGCCCCTAGGCCCATTTCATATGGTTTCTGACTTGGTGCGGGGCGGGGCGGGGCAGGGGGTGCAAGCAAGGCAAGGGCTGGAAGACTGCTCTCCCGGAAAACGGCCCTCTGGGCAAGCGGCACAAACAATGCGTAAGCAGGTTTGGTCACCTGCCCTGAGGTCCCCACTCGCAACTTCACCTTTTACCAGTTACTTCCACCAGACCTCACTGTTGGCACAAACTCTCTCTCTTCATGAGCGGTTCTCATGTGCTGGTTAGAGAACCAGCAGCATCAGAGTCACCTCGAAAGCTGCATTTCAGTAAGTAGAGATTCTCAAATACTACTCCCAGAAAGTGTAAATTTAGTAGGGTCAGGGTGGGGCCCAGGAAATCTGTATTTAAAAAAAATATTTCCTCAAGTGCAAGCTATAGAATCATTTTGATTGTCTATCAAATTTGAAAATGCACGCACACATACAAAAAAAAAAATGCACGTGCCCTTGGAGACTTGGCAATCCCATCCTCTGCTAGGAACTGGCTTGTGACATTTCATGAAGGACAAGGACATTCCCTGAACTGTTATTTGTAATAGCAAAGAACTGGGAACAATGAACACGGCCATCAGTAAGAAAGAGATTACGTAATTTTAGTATACCCAACAGAATGGTCTGTGCAATGCTAGGCATCTGTGAAAAAGAGTATCACTATGAAACCATCTCCAAGAGACACTAAATTTTTAACAATCTAATAAATCAAGGGGCAGAACAGTGCTACAGTTTGAACACAATTCCTAATGTGTTTTATTTTTTCCTATTTTTTCTTTTTCTCTAATGTTTTAAATATTTAATATAGATATGTACTTCCACATATTCACTTGTATCAACAGATGACAGATATAAGCTGACATATGCAGAAAAAAAATTGAAGGCATAATACCCTTGAGAAAGAGAAGGGTGCTGGGGACAGGGATGCTTTCTGCTTTTATTTGCATTTTCTTTCTTTTTTCTTTTTCGAATTTTTATAAGAGTTTATTTGAGCCAAACAGGGGACATGTCCTGGGAAGCAAGACCTCAAATGCTCCCTTATTTGCATCCTCTAACCAAGGGCATCTATTGCTTTAATTTCATTTTTCAGTGTCAGGAGGGGATCGTCTGGGGCATAGAATTATACCCACTTTTCTTTCTTCTTCCACTTCTCTGTTTTAATACCCTAAGAAACAAGTTTCAAGTTCACCAGGTGATTCTGAAGCGTAGCCAGATTCAGGAACTACAGAAGCCCTGGGCACCTCCAGGGCTTGCAAATATTATACCTGACAACCCTCAACAGGTGGACTGAAAGGGCAACAAAGAGCATGAGTGGCCGGAGAGGACTCCTGGGCTGGGTCCAAGCGTACAGGAGGTAGGCTTTGAGGCTCCTAAAGCAGGAGGTCAGCTCTGAAGTTTTCCACAGCCAGAGGATAAAGTGAGGGGCAGGCAGGTTAAACCTCCCAGCTCTTTGCTAACCACCGTCCTTTCAGAACATAGGGAATGAGAGTTACAGGGAGGTGAATGAGACACACACACACCAGCAGAAAACAGAAGAGAAAAAAAATTAAACTGGGATACATGGCTTACAGAGAACCAGGAGGACACAGCACAGAACAAAAACAGACCAGTGTTCATATCCTCAGCCCTTGGGGTAACAAGCCCAGGGTCCTGTTATAGAACTATCATCCTGATGACAGCATCCCTCCGGCTGTTCTCCAGATGTTTGGCTAAAAAACAAACAAACCAACAAAAACAAACAAACAAGCAAAACAGCCAGTGGGCTAAGAAGACCCTATGAATGTGCAGGTTTCTAGACTAGGGGCTTCTAACTTGAATAGTAGGAAAGAAAAGGGTGCCAGATTTAAAAGCATCAAGCCTGATGCATCAGAAGCACAACTTAAAAACACTAAGGCTAGCAGAAAGAAGAGCGTCAATAAATGACGGAAAGAATGTCAATAAATGAATCGTACGAGTTATGTGCTTTAAGGGTTTTTAAAAAATTTCTCATAGGAAAGGAGAAAATGCCTACTTGAAAATAATTTTAAGCAGCCATATTAAAATATCTTCTGATCCAAAATATCAGCCCTCTTAGACTAGTTCTAGAAGGATGATCACAGTAATTTTCTTAAGTTTAAAATGCTCAGAAATACCTAATGAAAGAAATGGTTATCCATCTGCATATTTTCTTTTCTTTTAAAGGAGTATGATGCTACTAGAACACAGAGTACTCACTGATGGTGAGACTTAAAAATCTTATGGATTCATTATCTAGAATAGTTTGGACTAGTTTGACATCTGTACATTGTAAGATTTTGGTTAAGAGATGTTTTTAAGGACAAATTGAAATGCTTGAGAGTCAAAGTGCTGCTACTGAATCGTAAGTTAGTCCTGGAAGAAGGAAAGATCAAAGCCGAAGACGACTCTGGCCATCGCACCAGATGGACAGTACACATGAGACACATGGCGGAGTGGGGCTCTCAATGGGACAACTGAGGACGTGAGAGCTTCCGAGTCCCTCACAAAAAAGTAGACATGTAAAAGCTTCCACTGGAGAAAGAGTAAGTCACAGCCAAGCTGGACCAAATGTCCAAGCATCACTCTGAAAGAGAGCTTTGTTGGGAAACCAATTCAAGAATTACAGAGATGTTCTTGCTCCATGCTGAAAAATCATCCAATCCATGGTCACAAAGTGCAGACATGAAAGTAGATGAGTCCAAGAGCTGTCATCTTGGATGAAGATGATGGGACTCGGAGAGGGTACAACCGCCACTTTGCTTCCACGAATACGTCTGTACTTACACATTTGAATAGAAACTTAGTAGACCCAATGGTAAAGATGACATCAGAATCTACTCATAAGAAGTGGAAATCTTTTCTGTCGTCTCAACGAATAACATGGACATACTTCCCAGAGCACACATGTCCCATGCTCTCAATATAGTTAAAAAGATTTCTGCTGCACTGTTTGCTACCTTTTTTAAAAAATGTGATGGTTTGTTGGTTTAAATTCACTCACTGTTGCAGCCGCTGCTGCCTCTACTCCCTGTTGGCTCGGGGTTGGGCTGACTGGGGCCTCCACTGGTTGCCCTTCCTGATAGTGAATGGAAGAAAAGAGGAAGGGAGAAGGAAACAAAAGAGGGAGGGAGTGACGGGGGAGACGAATGCAGGGTACATGGAAGGATGAAGATGGTCAGAAAAGGGAGAAGGAGGGTCTTGTAACTCAGCTGCTCTCCAACAGGAGCAATAATCTAACAGCCATATGAGAGTCATGCAAAAAGATCTTTCGGGTTTTACCGGACAGTGTAATAAGTAAGCATTATTGCATAGCCAGAAATGAACATTTGATAACTTAAAGTGTGTGTGTAGAGAATACATATGCACACATACATTAAGTAAATACAAGTATGTATGCTGCTTTTTCAAAGGGAAAAAAAAACCCCAACATGCTTCAAACCAAGTCTTTTTCCCAGATGTTTTGGTTGGTGAAAGGTATTATGGTCTTATTTTAAAAGAAAATGTCTCAGCGTCAGCCCTGGGGTTGCCCAGGCAAACCCCAGAACGGGCGCATCTGCCTGCAGCTCCTGCAGCCTTGCTCTGCCTGATGCTGCATCTAGACAGGCCCAGACCTGGGTTTTGCTGAGCACAGAATAAGCAAGACATGACCAGGAAAGGTAAAACCTTACGACTTATTCTCTATACCCAAGCTACTCAAAGCCGAATCCGGATGTCCGGACAGCCAAAACATAATTTTTTTATTTCAGTGGGCCCAGTACTCATGCTGGGATATGACACAAATGCATTTTAAGAGCACACAGATTTATGCACAATTCATCAGATCCAATGAGGAACTGCCTTGATCTAAAAAAAAAAAAAATCTAGTAACTTTCAGTAATATAAATACACCTACCAAATGCTTCCTCCTTAAATACTGATGGCGAAGGATCAGCGGTTTAAACAGCAGCATCCACGGTACGCAGAGCAACGCAACCACAACCAGGAAACACTGAATTCCTTTCTGCAAAGAAGGACAAGGCACGTCACATTAATCAAACACGCGGTTTCCAACTCCAGCACAAATTAGCCCCAAAGTGGTACTTTCTTACTGATCTGTGAATAATGCTACCCAGTTTCTCCAAGTAATTAGCAGATGTGGCGAAGCCCAGAAATTATTCCATAGGATGGGAGTTATTATTCTACCATTTTGGATACAGAAATTACAGCAGACCCTCCCAAATGAGGAGGATGGGCTGAATTTAGATCTGGATGTATGAATTGAAAGCCGGATACTACAGAAAGGGATTTTTAAAAGTTTTTTTAGGGTAACAAGAGCATCTCACTTCCTGACCTAGGGTAACCCCCACGACAGTCCATTTCTGGGTTGACACACCTGTCCAGAATATAGCATTGAATTTTCAATGTCCTCATAGGAAAAGAGGAACATGTTTATGAAATGGATGAGGAGGCTTGGTGCTTTCTCAGATGTATGAGCGTCATAGGCCGTCCACTTGTAAAAGATAAGGATAACCAAGTAGCCGAACAAAGAGGTCATGAAGATTATTTCAGGAATAAATCCAAAGTAGATATTCAGGGGCTTCCTAAAATAACTGAAAAAGAAGAGAGAAAAAAATGTGAAAAGTAAACACACCCAGGGTCACCTCTCCACCAAGTGGAGTCCCCACTAGATTTTCTCCTAATGCAGCCTCAGTTCTGTCTTTATCACTTTAAGAAGCAACAGCCAGGAGCGCTGGAGGCAACGGAAACAAGCAGAATTCACTATGACTTCCTAACTTCTGGACCTTGAAAAGCTCCAGTACCACCCCCACCACTCTCCCAGGAGGGGAGAGATTGGAAAATCTAGTACATTCCAAGACACAGTTCAAAATTTTATGTGAGTTACACATTGAGGAAAAAAAAAATAACACACTCATTCTGATGAAAATTACACAAGGTTCTCTCAAAGATCTTTACTGCAATCCTAAATTGCTAAGGGAATAGTATTAAGTAAACCCCATTTAAGAACATGTGATTTCTAAAAAGCACTTTTTAAAAAAAATATATAAAACAGTGTTCTAAGTTCCTAATCCTTCTGCAAGAATGTCATAAATTCCTTAGGTAAAAACATTATCTGAACTATGCACATTCTTATGACAGAAACAGAGCAACTCACATATGGTTGAAAAGGCTCAGGCTGACCCCAAACAGCATGTGGACGATACCAAGGATGACAGACATCTTCATCTTAAAGGAGTTGAGGAAGGTCAGTTTATTGGTGGCAATGTTCCAAATCTGTTACAACCCAAGAAAACAAAAATGTATAACAAAGAGTGCTCAAGTGGAAAAACAGTCACTCATTTTAAAAAACATGGTTTTAAAAAAAAATTATGGAAAGTTCTAAACATATACGTAAGTGGAGAGAACAATATAACAAACAACTCCCATGTCCCTATGACCTAGCTTTGACAATTACTGTTCACTCGTTGACTCTCGGTCAGTCTTGTTTCATCATACCCCCAACCCACTCCCCACCTCTGGATTATTTTCAAGAAAAATCCAGATACCATATCATTTTACCTGTAAATATTTCAGGGTAGAGCTCTAGAAGGTAAGGACTCCGTTTACAAACATGACCACAATACCGTTACCATACCCCAAAGCATTAACAATGATTCTTTAATATCAAGAACTATATAGTCAATATTCAATTTCTCTGATTGTGTCCAGAGAAATTTTTTTTAATTAACTAATTTATTCAAAGTAGGGTCCCAGATATGGCCCATGCACCACGATTGTTGATATAGCTCTTAAGTCTCTCATCTATAGGTTCTCCCTCCAGCTCTCCTTTTTTATTTCTTATAAAATATTTGTTGAAGAAATTGGGTTGGCTATCTGTAGATGTTCCCACAATCGGTGTTTTGCTGATCATGTCCCTGTGGTGCTGTCGGTCTGTCTGCTTTTAAATATTAATTGCCTTACGCTTTGTCCCCTAAGTCCTGGACGCCTGTAGTATTTTCCTAGCGGTCCTTCTGCCACCACTTGGCCATCAGATTACATTTCCTAAATCATGACTCTGACGCAGCTATTTCCCTGGGCCAGCCTCCCCCCAGACCCCACCAGCATCTCCAGGTTAAAGTGCAAAGTCTATAGCCTGATAAGCCAGGTCTTCTACCATCTAGCCCAGCATCTTATCTTTTCTTTTCTTTCTTTCTTTTTTTCTTTTTTTTCTGAACTGGTCTCTTCATGAACAGCTAGCTTATCCTCAGTGACCTGTAACCTGAAAATTTGTGACCGGTTTTCTGTCCAGCCCCAATCTCACCTGAAATTCAGCTCTACAACTCCAATTGCCTGATGGACATTTTTACCTCGGTGTTCCACAGGCACTTCAAACTCAACACCTACCCTGTAAGCATCAAATGAAAGGTCTGCAAAAAAACTTCGTTAACTACAGAACACTATATAAATATTAGATGATGTTATTATTAGACTCCAAACTACTTGAGGGTAGGAATGTATGTCTTAAAGTTCGGTGTTTCCCCCAGCAGGCCCTATGTCTTGCAGACAATTGGAATTCAATAAACACTTGTTAAATGCATATGTGAAATGTTATTAAAACTCTCTAAGCCTCAGTTTCCTTATCTGTATAATAGGAATAGCATTATCTATCTAATAAATTGTTTGAGGATAAATCAGATTTGCTAAGGGCTCAGAATAGTGACTGGACCATTGTAAGTGTTTCAGTAACATTAACTTCTCTAATAATTAAAATAATCAACTCTGTATCTCCCCATCTCTGTGTTCTGGCAAACACTTCTCACCTATAACAATCTGAAATATTTTTAAAGGCCAGATTAATTCCCATTTCAATAAGAAACCTTAATTTCTGGTCCATAATTATGTTTATCCCCTGAAATTTTATAATCCTTACTGTTTAATACTTATTCTTCAGTTTCCCTTACCCCTTTCTTAAGCACACACCATAAAAGATTTAATCATGTTTTATTTGCCTAAGTATTTGAAAAAATAAATTCTGGGATAAGTTCTTATAAGTATATAAAAATACGAATGGAAATCTAAACCTACAAGGAATAGCTATTTCTACTTTGTTAAAACATATGTGAAAAATAAAAACCAAATAAATAAACTGGGAAGGGGTCTTGAAAGTCAGTCTTCCCAGAGTCGTTATTAGCCACCTCTGAACTAGACGGTGCAGGAAAAATCATTTTGGCTCCCAAAGCACTTGGGTCTTTTGTGGCTTTCAAGCACATGGGACAGACATACCAAGGTTTTCCAAAAATATGTCAAATAAAAACCAAGTAACTATTTATCTTCACTTTGATTCTCTCACTTTAGGGTCACAATTAAAAATTTTAGTGTTAGACATATAGGAAAGAAGCACTCTTACTGGATCGATGCCAAAGGGGTATGGTCCACCGAAAACTCCAGGGACAGTTGGGTTCAACTGGAGCACAGGGTTCCCCCGCAGTGTCTCTTCCCTACCGCGTTAGGAGAAAAGTTGTATTTATTTTTTATCAACAGAGGGGAACTACTGGGTCCAGAAACAGATCCCAAAGCAACTTACTACAGTTATTGTATTCCTTCAGTAAAAGAGTAGGGACTAGCATCTGAGATGAGAAGAGATCAGAGAGAACAACAAAAGATTTAAACACACATATACAACCAAGTAGGGAATTTGAAAAATCTGCTTTTAACTTATAAAAAGAATCAATGTGCCTAATTTGGTCTCAGTTCCTTGAGACCGCTGAACAAACCACAAAGTACTTCCCAGCATAAATAAGAGGAAGCAGTGTACTCCCCGGAAACAGAGACATTGGCAACCAGCTCCTAAAGAAGGGTTACTTTACCACTTGCCTGGGAAATCAGGGCTGAATATGAAAGGAATAAGCTTTTACTTTAGGTTCTTTTGCAACTTACGTCCAGTTATATAAAAACATAGGCCGTACGCTCCAGGATGATCCGAAGATATTGAGAGACTTGGAAAAGCAATCGTTGTAGATGAGGCCAGTGTAGGTGGAGAACACACCCATCAAAAGAATGATGTACCGTCCGCTGAACACAGTGCTAAACATCTGGGAGCCAGAAGAAAGAGGGGAATGAAATGTACTCGTTGTCGCTTATGTTGTGACAATGTTAGTTACTAGACCCTCCCTCTCACACCACTTTACGCCATCCTAGGTCACAGGGCTTGAAGACCAAAATACAACACCAACAAGAAATTCACTTTCACAGCATGTGGCCTCTTCCAGTGTTAAAATGAACATGACTTCTCTACAAATTCATGATAAAAGCATTCCAGATCATAATTTTCATAATGGATGCTTGAGAAATTACAAAGTTTCAGTGTACTGCAGATGTAACTTAAATATTACCTCATTCTCATTCTTCTGGGAGAGGATACGGCTCTCCCTTAACACCATCCAGACAGCAAAGAGGGTCATCAAAATGCCGTGGCCGAAGTCCCCAAACATCACAGCGAACAGGAAGGGGAAGGTGATGATGGTGTAGGGAGCTATGGAGAGACCAAAGGGTGTCAGATGGGTACCAGACTTACTGGGGTGATCACTCCGTGAGGTGTGTAAGTGTCTGATTGTTACGTTGTGCACCTGAAACTAATATAATGGGGTATGTAAGCTATAATTTAAAAATAAATTAATAAAAACCAAAGAAGGAAAAAGATGAAGCACAGAAAACCACGACAGCTCCCTCACCATACGCTAAGGTCATATCACATCCCTCTCCATGTGCTAAGATCGATATAAGGCGACTTATTCCCAAGCTGGCAAGACAGACTCCCGGAGAAAACTTTCCCTCACAAAGCAGTTCTGCTGGCATCTGAGCTACTGCTGGTGTTTTACAGAAGAAGAAAAAGGGAAGTGAAAGTTTTCCCTCTAGCGCTGGCAACAATGTGGTCTCTTCTTTAACTCCTTTTTTCTAACCCCTGGAGCAGGACAGCTTTCTTTTCTTTTGTAGTAAACATTTCCCAGCTGAATAAAACGCCCAGAAACGGGAGCAAAGCAGGTCCCAAGACTCCATGTGAAAATGAGTTCTCAGACTCTTGATTTAATACTTAACTCTCCAAACAGAGGAGTAATCTGCTTTTTGCGTAATGTGATCAATAATTACCACATTCTCTCTAACCTAGAACAGGGAAGCCATTTTAAAATGTCAGATACCTTGGAAAAAACTGTATGCCTGAAGCAGTTCCTGCAAATGATGTGCTAAAGTCGTGTGTTTTATAGCTATGAGGGCACACAGAATCCAATCCACTGAGCTCATTCATTCCTATAAAACCACCTCCTTTTTACATATATAAGATTTTTCTCCTTTGATGGGGACTTGAATGAGGTCATTTCTATACTTCTTTCAAAATTTAATAATAAAATGATGAAAATGTTACACGGTCAAGTTTTTATTGTATGACTTTTGCTCCATAATCAACAAGGTTCTGCAAATAACTTGTTCTGTAAAACCAGAGGACAGGAGTGCCTCCTGGGGATAAACAGGCACCTCCTCACAAGAATCACACTAGAGCAGAGGTCTTGATCTCTTTAGGTTTTTTTCCTTTTTAAAGATTTTATTTTATTTATTTTTAGAGAGAGGGGAAGGGAGGGAAAGAGGGAGAGAGGGAGAGAAACATTGATGTGTGAGAGACGCATCAATTGGTTCTCGCACGCCCCCTACTGGGGACCTAGCCTGCAACCCAGGCATGTGCCCCGACCAGGAATCAAACCCGTAACCTCTCGGTTTGCAGGCTGGAGCTCAATCCACTGACCCACACCAGCCAGGGCAGTATCTTGAGTTTCAAGCCAGTTGTTCAATAGCATTTAAAGTGAGGTATTTAAAGATATAACAAAAAATAAAACTTCTAGAGGGAAAACGATTCAAGCTCTTTTACCTGGATTTATCTCTCGGTATGTTCCAATTCCGTAAGCATCTACTATGTTCTGAAAGCCGTACGTAAACTTGTTTGTTTTGTTATAGGTTGGGGGAGTCTGGTTTGTCTGCATCCTGTTCAAAATGGAGGGCACGGTGGAACCGCTGTGCTCCTGGGAAGCATTAAGCACATCTATCAAAACAGGTCACCTAAATGTGGCGGGGCTTACATGGGAGTACATATTTATCGAAACCCATGGAACGGTACACACAACATGTATTTTATTTTATGTGAATTATATCTTAGTCTTTCACAGTCTTTGGGGAAACAGAAACTAGGTATAAAATTTACAATGAAAGGTTTAGGTTTAGTCGGGAAGAAAATCTTACTGTGAAAAAACACCGAATTCTAAAATGTGTAGCCAAAGAAAACACAGAACGTCTCTCTCTGGAGACATCCTCGCCTGCCTTTCCAGGAGTGTTGGCGTCCCCTCCTCTGTCTATGGAGAAAGCGGAGTACATCCTCCAACTCCTCCTTCACCACCTGCTCTGAGCTCCCTGTGCCCCTGCGGTCTGGCTGAGCGCGCCTCTTCAAAGGTCTTTTCTCTCATATGTGAGCTTGACTCTGGAGGTCTTCCTCTTCTTGGGTGAGAATCTTGATTCCTTAGGAGTCCCCTCCCACTCACTAACCCTGCTTTTTATGTCTCTTTGCTGGCTTTTTCTCCTCTGCCCATCCCAAAACATTGCGGGCCCCACAAGGTCCTATCTTCAGCTTCCGTATTTTCTCTCCTGGGGGTCTCACTGCCTTCTACCTTCAGGGATCCCACGTTTTTCCTTTTGCCTTTTCCATTGAGAGCCTGTCCCATTATGTTCTCGACATTTTCACGTGGATTTCTGTCCAGCCCCACCAAGTTATTGAAACTGAACTTAACATCTTTCCCCTGAGTTTCTCTCCCTGAACTCTTACTTCCATCAATGGGACCATTATTGTACCAGCCACCCAGCTTTGATGCCTCATAAACATTTACATATTTTTCTCTTTGTATTTCTCCTGTACGTTGCTAGAAACCGAGTATACCTAATTGATTCTTCCTTCAGAATGTCTCACAAATTCATCATTATTTTCTTTTTTTTTTGTCAATTCTTACCCTAGGGGTCCTTATTACTTACTACTATGTGTTTAAATAAACCTCCTAACTGACCCTCACCTATAGATTCTCTCTATTCCCCAACCCAACCAAGATACTATCAACAGTTATTCTTTTTTTTTAAAGAAAGATTTTACTTATTTATTTTTAGAGAGAGGGGAAGGGAGGGAGAAAGAGAAGGAAAGAAACATGAATGTGAGAGAGAAACATCGGTCGGTTGCCCCTCGCACGTGCTCCAACCAGGGACCAGGCCCACAACCCAGGCATGTGCCCTGACTGGGAACAGAACTGGTGACCTTTCACTTTGCGGGATGACAGTTAGCCAGCTAAGCCATGCTGTTCAAGGCCAGGTTATTCCTTTAAAGGTCTGCTTTGATCATGTCCTTTCACTGCTAAATAACTTCCAATGCCTTTCCATTCCCTCTGAAATAAAACTTAAATCCTCTAACCTGGTTTTTAAAGACCTTTCTCAGTTAGGTTCTAACCTACATCCTAATCCTGCAGCTCACCCAGTATAATTCCTGTTCTTGGCCAATCGCGAATGGTCGCACTGTACTTCGTGCCTTCATCCATGTTTTCGTCTCATCATTGTTGATCGACATCTTACCCATTCTTCAAAGCCCCAAGGCCACCTTCTTTCTGAAGCTTTTGTCCAATCACCTTAGTCGGGAAAGCTAGTACCCTCTCTGCACACACATATGCCATTCTTAACACAGACAGACTTGTCCATTTGTATGTCAGCCTCTCCAAGGAAATCGTAAGGTGCTTGAGGGCTTATATTTCACATCCTGACCTAGATCAGTGCCTTGCACAGAGCAGTAGTTCTAACTGCTACAGGAATCTGCCAGGGTTATACTACAGGAGTAGTCTAATGGCCTGAGAATGTGGATCAGAAAACTGACATTCTGGTCACCAGCTACCCTGAAGGTTCACAGGTGTATGATTAAGTCATTTAATTTTTTTTGAACTGCAATTTACACATTTGGAACAAAAAGACACATGTAAAATGTATTATCAGGATACAAGATGAGTATAATAAAGAACTCTGAAAGTAAAAATGCCAAAAAATGTAATTAATTGTTACTGTTAGTGGGAACCTCTTTTCCTCGCCATAGGCTGCACTGCTAGCTGTGGGGGACTCACCGTGCCCCTTCTGAGTGCAAACTGGATGGAGTCAAGGTCAGTGACAGGGCACCAGACCTCTGCAATCAGACACTTCTGAGTCACGTCTATGTTGCACAGGTTCAGGGTGTGGTAGATGGCCTTCATCTTCCGCACTTTGATGAACCAGACACGGATGTTCTTAGCGGCTGCCTGCAGAACCCTCTGGCGGTGATCCTCCGTCTGATTCAAAACCTTTGGGAGAGAAGGGACACGGGGGGATCCTTCTAACACCTATGTTAAATCTAGGATGCGAATGGCAAAGAGGCATGACTTTCTAAGAAGTATTGCTGGGGGTCTGTTTTCTTTTCTTCCTTTAGAATGGCTTTTTGGGGGGCCAACTTATAAGAAATTAGAGTCCCAGTTACTAAAATTCATTTTTACTTAGCGAAGCTCAAGAGAAACCTGAGAAAACAGTTTTTACCTTTTTACTATACATTTAATCTTACAACCAAATCTATGACACAACAATGTCGTCACTGGCTTTTTCTTGGATCATTAGAGTGGGGACTTTCTATGTGAAGCCTGTAACTCAGACTCAAGGAAGTCAGCATGCCAGCCCCAGGCATTGACAAAGCAGCAAATCCTCACTTAAGACCAGCAGGGCTGCAGAGCCCCCTGAACATCAGCCCACCTCAGGAAACGATGGGGAAGCGGCAGGAGAGACTCCATAACATGAGACACTGGGGGCAGGAGGATCCAGAAATTTGAGAGGGGATTTAGACTGCCACACACCACTGTCATCAAAAGGGTAGAAAAGGTTTTATCTTCCCATCAGGCTTGGGGAGGGGGACTGTTTCAGTGTCCTTTGGAAACCAGTGCAGATCTCCCTCAGAGGGATCACACTGCCAAGACTAGAGTGGGAGAAAGGGGCGGGGCACTTTACATTCTATTGTCTTATTTATCACTAGATATTTAAGATTTTAATAGCAGGAAAAGGGCTAAGCCAAAACTGGGCAAGCAACCCACCTCTCATATTTCTGTGTGAAAATCCATCTCAAATTTCTACATCTCTTTGAAGAGGAAAAAGCTAGATACTAATCATTTTAGCACAAGTCTCCATCATAGCTCTTCATGTCAGTTCAGAAAAACAGTAGTAACTGCTCCCTGAAACATGGTCTTAGGCAGTAGAATGTGACTTCCACAGAGAGGTTTAAAAAGTAAAAAAAGGCCATGGTATGCTAGGGAAACTCTTAAATCACTTGAGAATAAAGGAACAAAACTACTTTTTCTCCTCCTGGCTGTTGACGATTTCACAATTGCTATTATAACTTCTGGCAGGATGCTAACTAAACTTACAAGCAATGTTCTGTTTGCCTTTTTCTTTCTCTGTCCCCTACACCCACATCTCACTCCTTGGTATTCAATCCTTTTTTAAAGTTTCAGCTCATACAGCTGGGTTGCACAGGGACTTTAAAATCTACCCGTAAGCCTGGGAAGGAGTAAGACAGTCCTAGAACCCAGAATGTCCTAATATGGCCTGTCACCCACCAGCAGTTTTGGCTAAACAGGTCAGTATATCTCAAAGGAACTAGCAGTAGGTCCAGCTGGTGGGTCACATACAATGGGGGTCGGAGGGAGAGATGAGGGAGTTGAAATGCAAATTACAGCATATTTCGGACAATTTTACCACTGCTGGAATGAAATGCCTTTGGGATTGGTATGTTTATTAATGTTTCAAGGGGTACTCACCACATTCTTTCAATAGGAAACAAAGCTCCAACTGGCCACCCTTTTCCTCCCACGTACACATAAATCCTGGAGACTCCTTCCTTAGAACCCTGTGGCAACCATGGTGTGTGCAAAGCACACACACTGGGATTTGGTAAAAATCTAACGTAGCCTCCTTCTTGGGTACAAGAGTTACATCAGGACGCTTTGGCTAGACTATGTGGTTAACGTCTGAGGTGGCCGGAGGGATACACACCAAGCTGACAGTGGCAGCCTCTGTACCTCGAGCGTGTGTGAGAGGGCGGAGCTGACTTTGCATGTACTTCTGTATTATTTGATTTATTTTCGTAACTAAGCATACATCTGACTCATGATGAGGAGAACTGAATACGCAAAGCCACAGTGATTTTAGATGCTTAGCATTCCTATCTCATTTGAGGCTGATTAATGCTATTTTTAACAGTCACTCCCTGCAACATTTCCCCTGCCCCCAAGACGACTTGGCTTGTCTTGGTATCCCAGGCTGCTCTGCCTGATGAACTGCTAGTGTTTCAGGGAGGGAGACTGGCCTTCTGTTTCACAAAAACAGATTTCCCTCAGCCCTCTGCATACCATTTGGAGATCATCAATCCTGGTATTAACTCCAGAAGCCATTTCCTTCCTCTCCTGGGGTGTCTCAGGACAGGGATAGAGGGAGGCCCGGAACCTGGAATGTATAGACACAACCTGGAGACATGGAAATTTCTTAACCTATCCAACTTAAATTATCTCAGAAAGTAATCCTAACTTACTAGAAGGACCAAAGCAGGATTAGTTCAAACCAATGAAGTGACCCATAACAATTATTTGTGGGGAATGGCCTACAAATTAAGTAATAACATTTGAACTATCTTGACAGTCTCTATAGCTATGCAATTCCCTTAGATTAAAAGAGCAAAACCAGTAATATAAATTATGTTTTAAAAATGGTACAAAAGAAAGATCTTAGGGGTGGAATTTCAGAAAAGCTTAAAGGCACACATGGTGCCTATGGCACACTGCTGGGTATGCAGACCCACTATTCTAATTCCTTCCTTCCTTCCTTCCTTCCTTCCTTCCTTCCTTCCTTCCTTCCTTCCTTCCTTCCCTCCCTCCCTCCCTCCCTCCCTCCCTTTAAGATTTTATTTATTTTTAGAGAGAGGGGAGGGGAGGGACAAAGAGAGGGAGAGAAACATTAATGTGTGGTTGCCTCTTGCATGCCCCCTACCAGGGACCTGGCCTGCAACCCAGGCATGTGCTCTGACTGGAAATCGAACCAGCGACCCTTTGGTTCACAGGCTGGTGTTCAATCCACTGAGTCACACCAGCCAGGGCCTAATTACTTTCTTTCAAGAAAAGGAACTGTGGTTTTGGTGGTACTTTAAAAACTGAACTTGGGCCATTTCTAATGTCTAAAATAGCCCTAACATTAGTAATAGGTATATTCGCCATGTCAAGGTAAGCTAAAAGGGTTTGTGTTTCACTATCCAATATTCTAAGGCTGAAAGGAGTAAGGTGGCATGGTTGCACCCTCGGGGGAGGCACATCTCTCTTACCCTTCGCATATTTTCTTGACCCTGTTTTTGAGCTGATCGCCTTGGAAGAAAATGATGAACACAGACTTGTGCACGTAGTCGCCCTAGGCCCCAAACCGAAAACCGAGAGTTCAGACTTCTAATCCAGGAGAAAACTTCTTAAATAACTTACTTTCTTGGTGATACAGGAACAACAGTAATTCTGTAAGGATATGGCAATCCTGTACTCTAACCACTATCCTCCATCCATTTCTTAAGCTCCACTACAATAGCATTTGCCTGTAATTGCTAAGTCACAAAAAACTTTCTGTATTTGTTTTTAAGCTCAACCAGGAGCTTGACATAGACTCTAAGATGATTCTCCTCTTAGTACAAGTTAGCCCTACTTAGCAATTCCACTTTGAATCTTATGTTGCCTGAATGCCGCAAGTGCAGGGGAAAAAGAGCCATCCTTGCCTGTTCCCATGCTTAGAAATGCCCAATTTGGAACAGGGCATCTTTTGGTCCCAGATAAGTAACAGAAAGCTGAAAGTTACAATAACTGGAAAAACATATTTACAATCAAAATAAGACACAGGTATAGCTTTACAATTTATACGTCTATGTCATGGAAGTTACGAGGAAAAGAGCAGCCCCTCAAAGCAGGGGCAGACACAGGGCTTCTTCTCTGCGGGAGGGTCAGAGTCGGGTGGCACCAGGCTGTGTTACAGCTCTGAGCTCCCTCTGCAAGACCTACTCCAGGAGACACGATTTCCTTGTCTTACAGTCACAGGATCCTCCAGGGGGTTCTCGATTTCAGCCTGTCGCAGGAACACATTCCCCCGGCACACCCGCCACAGCATGCGTTCAAAAGTAGGGATGCGCTCCCGGTTAATCACACCAGCCACGAAGCTGTGGGAAGAAGAGCCAGATTGGGAAATCTATTCCGTGCCATGGGATGGAAGGCTTTGTGACGAAGAAGGAAAAGGAGGAGAGGGACAGAGACAATCATGAGGCTATGCATTGTTATGTCAAAAGGACTGGTAAAGTTTTATTCCTGGTCGCAGCAGAGAGTTGCCAAAACACAACTCAGGAACTGAATCCAAATCGCCTTAGAAACACCTCTCGACAGGCTCAGAGGAGAGTGCATCTGGCACCAAGGGAGGGCCCAGCCTTTTGCTCTTTTTAACAGCAACAATGAACATGACCCCACTGAGTACGGAGGGTGGAAGTGGTACTTACCCAAGCCTTAAAGGCGTGCCTCTTCCCAGCTCACTTGGCTCCAAGAGGGATGAGGACTCTTCCAACAGGTCTGGATCCGCCATCTGCTGATGATGCAATTCAGCCTGAATTCACAAATCAATTAATATCTAATGAAAATAGTTAGTGGCATGCAGGGAACGAGGAACCAGGAGATAAGTTCAGGAAATAAAGATGAAAAACAAACCACCAAAAGAGAAGACATACCCACAAAAAGAATAAGAAAGAAAACAAAGGAAAGAAACGAGAGATAAAGAAAGCATAACTGACCCAGTAAAGCAACTGGGGATATGGTTTAAGAAATAAAAAATTAAAAAGAAAACAACATTAAGTGATGGTGACATGTATAAATCTTGCTTGGTGGAAGCCATTTTTTCTCTTATATTTTCCTAAATGAGCCATGAAAGTACCAGGAAATACCTTTCCATGTGAATAGAAGCTGAAGTGTCTCTTCCTTTTGAGCAAAAACAAGGCAGCTTGGCAGATACTCGCAACATCAAATTTCCAAGCGGTTACAAACTAGCATTTTCCCTGCGTGAGACTCTCTTCCCAGGGAAGAAAGCAAAGCATCGTCACCGTCTTACACACAGAGTGTGATTTGAAGAAAGGCAGAAGAAGTGTCTCCAGGCATCTAGATTTTCTGTGCTCTTAAAAATACAACATATGGCACTTTCAGCATGGCCGCCGCACCAAATGTTCCAAACTGAGGGATTTAAAGGGTATTTCTCTCTCCAAAAGGGTTAGGAGCACAGCGGCCGGACAGGCCTGGGCCTCCACTGCACCCGTAAGGGGAGAAAAAGTGAAAGCATATCCCGAACGCCCTAATTTCTGAGCAGGAATCTAAGAACATTAAAAAGTGCACGCAAGCTTTACAGTTTAAGGACTCTTGGAAACATCGCTTAATCCAACAATCTAAATCAAGGGAAGCGAAGAGAGCAAGGGATATGAAGCCGTTTTGGAGTGTGTGGGCTAGTTTAACCATTTAGATTTAAAATGATTTCCACCATGACAGTTTATACAATGAAATGAAGGAGTAGAGGGGCCTTCTCAGGTGTGCTAGGTCTGTAGTCCCTAACCTCTCTATGCAACACATCCTATCACTTTTCACTCCCATGAGGAAGGAGAAGCTGCCCTAAAAAATAAAGGCTGATCAACGTCTCCGCCGCCTGATCTCTCCAACATCAATATCCATGCACTTGTTGGACCAAAGACTAAAAGTAAACCAGAGTAATCTTCTGTGTCAAGAGCAAAATTAATGAAAAAAAACCTCGGGAAAATTTTTCTCCATCATTTTCGTTCCGAATTTTAGGATTCTACTCCTGTCAGCTCATTAATAAAAACCACCTCATGGGAACCTCAAATATAAGTCTGAATGCCTTCAAAGGTGAAAGCAATTGTTTTAGGAAGTAAACTCTAAAAGCAGGATCAACTTTGATCCAAAAAACCCCCCAAAAAAAGGGGCGGGGGAGGCAACACTGAGCATGTCAGAAGAGCAGAAGGGCAGAGAAATACTGTTATGAGATTTGGAAAAGCTTAAAATAAATGATGGGAACACAGGTTAGCACTTGCCGTCAAATGGAACTTAGGGGACTTTTTTTGTCTCTACTAAAAGTCAAATCAGATGACTTTAAGCCATACGCAATTTATTTTAAGGATCCGGATGATTACCACATTGCAACTTGCTCTGGGGGTGTCTCTTGGTAAAAACCAGGGACACTGAATGCTACTCACAAGACTCCTGCCCACTTCCCTGTGCAGTCTGTGACCTGATTAAATAAACCCTAGGGACCAGACTCAGAGCAAACATGTGCTCCAAAGGGACACATGATGGAACGGTAATTAGACTACCCCAAAGGCTGTTATCTGGGACTCTTTTGGTTAGAAACTTGCAATCATAGTCCAATTCATAATTTCACTACTTCATACCTAAGAATCCTAAGTCTTGGAGAGGGAAGTTAAAAATTTTTAAATAAAATAATCGTGTCTGCCCTGGCCAGTGTGGCTCAGTTGGTTGGAGCATCATCCCATAACCGAAAGGTTGCGGATTAGATTCCTGGTCAGGGCACATACCTAGGTTGCGGGTACGATCCTCAGTCTGGGTGCGTACAGGAGGCAACCAGTTGATGTTTCTCTTTCTCTTCCTCTGTCTCTAAAGGCAATGGAAAAATGTCCTCAGGCGAGGATTAAAAAAAAAAAATTAAAATAATCGTGCCTAATGAGAAAATAGGACAACCAGAAATACTGAGTACCTTTAAAGCAAGCTCTAAAACCATGTCTTCGAGTACCTGAATCCTAATCTGGGTTCTCCAGGAACAATAATGACACTGCCAATGTCCCTCTAAGCTACCGGCTATGCCCTCTAGTTTACCCCTTGCCCAACTGGAACTCTGAAACCGGGCCTCGGAGGAGGGAGCGGCAGAGCTCCAGCAGTTTGGTTCTGCTCTATGTCCGAGCAGCGCACTCAGTCCAAGCTACGTTAGTTACCAAGAGCAAACGCTTTTACTTCCATCTAACATTAAGAAAGAAATTAACTCTTTATCACCTAAGGTATTCGCCCAAGCCCCAAAGGAGATGGAGATGGAAAGAAAAAGTAAAGAAAGCAGATGAATGGAAAACTCAGGAGGAAGGGAAGGCAGGGGTCTGCATGCCATTAACCATTACTTTTCCAGTCTTCTTTACGTTCTCATATGTTATGGTGCTTATGGTAAAAGATGCAGAGAAATCTCTCCAGCCCTTACAGGTCTTCATAAGCAAGAAGACTGAGAAAAGGATAATCATTAACAAGTCATTTTAAATGCTATGGATAAGAAATGGCTAAGTCGGATTTGTAATTATCTTAAATCATAAGAATATTCAATGTGTTTACCTTTCCCCTTCTATCCCCCTCACCGATCATAACCCTTATACCAAAATATGGAAAGAATCATTCTCTGATTTAGTCATTTTCTACAAACTCATTATTATAAATTATTAATCATATTCACCAAAAAGAAGGCTTTGAAATTGATAGTGTTTTAGGCCATTTGCAAATCTTCTAATTTCAGGCATGGAAGAAAATCTCATGAAAAACCTATGTTTCCAAGATCTGAGGGTCTCAAGTTTCCTTCTCTTTTGTACTATTTACAGTGTGCCCTTGCACGTGCACACTTACTCTGTGAGGTCTGGTCTCCTGCCATGGTAGCAACATCTGAGGCTGCTGGTTAGTAACGGCAGGATAAGGGCTATTGAGAGGGACCTGGCCGAGGCTACAAGCCGGGGGCAAGAGTGGGCAAGGCACTTGGAGAGGGAATGCGAAGTGGTTCTTGCCAGACTTTCTGTGCTGCGGTGAGGGCGCTGGGAATGAGAGGAATGAATGGGAAATGTGGCAGAAGAACTTGGAGTTGAGACCTTGTGTTCAAAAGCACCTCCAGAAACGTGTGCGTGTTTTTAAATGTTTTGCTTAATGAGGCAGGGAAAAGCAACTCACCATGGATGGGGCATGAAGGTCATACCGACTCGGAGCTAGGCTTCTCAGTATGGGCACTTCGCATTAGGTGTATTAATCACAAAGAAATGCCTAAATCCCTAACTTAGGGTTGTAAAATCTTATATCATCTTTCCAAGCGGTTCCTCTTATTTTATTTCTACTATTTTAAAAAAATTATAACAAGGTTTAAATAACTATTTCCCTTAAGGGAGTCCATTTGTCGATCTTTATGCAGAACTTCTTCTAGAATGAACTAGACTAGGAAGCCTATTTCAATCCTTAAACTCAGGAGGTTATGAAAGACATTTTCATACTTTTCAGCAACATCTCCGCAGTAAACAACAGACTATATCAAAAGAGAAAAAGAGGAGTGGGGAGAATTAAGCCCCCAAAGATGCTGGAGGTAGCTGAGTTTTGATCCTGAGGCCAGGCTCGCACCGTGTCTGCGGGCCCCAGCTTGAACATAGTTAGACGAGCACACGTCTGTGAGCCCATGGAGGCACTGTGTCTGAGGTGCTTCCTGCTGTGACTGAGTGACACGTTCCTTGAGCACAGGGCCCATGCCTTATTTTATGCCTCACAAAGAGTTCATCAACTCCTCAGTGAATTAATGAAGATAAAGACAATGTAGGCAGTGAGCACACTGAAATTCCAGGTTACTTGTTCATCAACATCGTATGGCATAAGTGGCCATGCCTGTTGCAAAAGACCTGAAACACTTGTAAAAGAGTTAATCACACTGTCCCACACCCTCTAGTGTGACGATAACTGGGGATTGGTGAAAGAAGCTACAATCAGTCTCAACACTCTCAACTCAGGGCGCAGGCTGAATATTCACACTAGGCCTCTTTAATGAAGAGTGCCAGGTTCTGATTCTGATTCTTGGGAAGGCTAGGCAATTAAATCCATAAGACCTTTCCCCCTTTTCCTTGCCCCAGCAGGTCTTTGTAATTAGCGTAGCTTCTCTAAGTTAAATCCTTAGCTATTGAGGAATGTATGGCACCGTAGGCTTTCGCTAGCACAGTCCTTCTCCAACTAGTGTGCCCCGGGGATCATCTGGTGAAAACAGACTGCTGGGCCCCACCCTCAGAGCTCCTAACCGAAGCCTGGGGCCCGGGTGAGAATCTGCGTTCTGACAAGGTCCCAGGTAAGGCCGTGCTGCTGGCTGGAGAACTACTGCTCTAGTCGAAGAGCCACAGGGAGCTGTTCTTTCCTCCAAAGACAAAAACTAAAAGTAGACCTGAGAACAGAGCAGCTGCTAACTAAAATGGGCCCTCTATTTTTGAAAAGTTTTGCCACACACACATTTTTTTTGAGCAAAGGAAATAAAGAACTTTATGGGAAGGCACACTGAACGGTGACTAGAACAATCTCTGAAGTGTCTCATGGTGTTAATCAGGTGGCAAAGACACCTGCACAAAAGAGAATTACCCATATTCTGAGCCACCAGAGAAAGCATGTCCAGGTTGAAAGCTAAGACTCCTTCCTAAGTTTAAATAGTAGAAGGAAGCCTGTCATCTGGCAACTTAGTCACCTACATTTTTAATCCAGGAACTTATTAACATTTTCCCCCGTTTGGCAATGCAGTTGAGTTTATGTGAAAATCCAGGAATTCTAAACAAGCATCCTACCAATATTTCCATATGGTGTTTAAAAAAACACTTCAAAATTAAAACGTTACATGTGCTATCTAAAGTAGTTAAAAGTGTGCTCAAAGATTGCTGGGCAAACATAGAGGATAAAATTAAAATTTGATGACAAAAGGTTTGGAGATTAAACTTTTGTTATAATTCCACATATAATTAAAGGTTTCTTATTGCTTCAAGTTTAACCTTAAACATTTACTTACCTTACTATATAACGTAAAAATTTCAACCAACTATGTTTATACAACTACTTTAGGGTTCCTTCCCTTATCTTGAGATGAAAAATTACAAAAAATGAAAAAGTGTACAAAACTATGTCTGGCTGTGTACTGCATGAAAAATGGAACATAATCTGATATTCCTTCAACTAAAACAGGGTGTGAAAATGGTACTGCTTTCGAACTAGCAAATTAAAATAATTATTGGAATAAAAATATGGCCCACTTATGTAGGTGTGATATCAGCTGCTCAAATACTAAAATAAACAATAGTCTGACCTCATCAAAAAACTGCTGAGTTTTGCGAAGTATAAATTTTAATTCAGTCAGTTCCAGGAAGTTTCTTTTCAGAGCTTCCTGATTTGTGTTGATTTCCTTCAGTTCATTTTCAATCTTCTCAAAATTAGCCTACAAAAAAAGAAAAGAGATCAAACTATTAACTCTAAGCTCAGTGTGCTTGCTCTGAAAGATATGAATTCATCTATTCAACAGAACTCTTGCCACCCTGATAGTTATCTTATATCTATCCTGCAAATATGCTACTTTACCAGGGCAATTTTCATTATGAAAAATTTTGTTTAAAATTGTCTTTGTTTATATATTCTATTATACATTTGATTGAATTTCTCAGGGGACTTCGGATGGATAAAATAAATATTGAAATCTATTGGCTAGTCATTTATATAGTCTATGAGATTAATAAATTACTAGATAAACTGTCATTAATCCAATATGGTTTCAAAAAGCCAATAAACATTTACTTAGCAGCAGGTGATAATGTTCAACATACTGTTCTATGCCATAAAAAAGAGACTTCATTTTAATCACATCCACAAGAAATCTGCAATTAATAGACAATGCTGACAAGGTCATTACTCTACTCTACTCTACTCTCCACCCACTAAGAAATTTCTCTACTCTCCGCCCACTTAGAAATTTCTACATTTAAGTAGCAAGGATCTTGTCTGGCTTCTTCAGAACTGTTTACCTCTAAGTCAATCATGTCCCGGGGGAAGGGCACCTCTGGATTTTCGCCAGTGTCCATAATTGGAATATTAGCTTTTCTTATCTCTTTCTCAACAAATCCTAAAATGATGGAATCAAAACATTCATGTATAGCACATGCCTGGAATTGCCAATATTTGAGAAAAAAACAGTAAGTCGCCAAACCTGGCTAAGAAGAACATCATTCTAAGAAAGATACTTTTACATAAAAGAAGCGGAACATGTAAATCCTCTTTTCCCTACCCCACATCCTCTAAAGCATAGCTACTCCAAAGAAGGCTGTCACCCTCCTACGGCCTTATTTCCCTCTTCTGATCCTCAAACTGGTCCACATCTGCTTCAGCTCTGCACCCCGGGTGACTGCCACCCCAGAGTATGATGGTTCTGGTCACAGGTACTGCCGGCAAAGCAGAACTACAGAGGACCTCATTCAAAAGAATATTTTACAACTGACACACTAGTAGACAGCTCTAGGTGAACGGGTTTCATTACATTTCAAAACAGTTGTCCGTTTGTTGAAACAAAACAAAAAGCAAGGGGCAGGATAAGAACCCAAAACACGAGAAAAGTGTTTCAGGTGACGACTACTGACTTTTTCTTAGGATGGAGACCAAATTGACCTATTAGCTAAGGGAGAGCTGGCATAGCATAATAGCGAGATCTTGGGTTTTAGAGCCAGATGAAACAACCTTAGAGCCAGATGACAACCTGAACAGAAGTCAAACTGAGCGACCTCTCGCTTTGCAGAACAACGCCCAACCAACTGAGCCGCACCAGTCAGGGCAGAAAGAGCCACTTCTGCTCACTTTTGTCCTGATGGATTCAGATGCTGATTCCATCAGGACCACTTACATTATTGGTCCAAATCGTTTAACCTGATTTTTGGTTTCCTCATTTATTAAATATGGTTAACACCCATCTTGAAGGAATGTTGTGGAAAATGAATAAAATAAAATATATGAACACCCTAACTCTAAGTAGGACCTCAATAACTGTTAGTTTCTTCCCTTATACATAAATAGCTCAGATTAAAAAGTGGCTAGGCTGACATCTAAAATTGATGGTGGTCTGGGTTCCATCTCTCAGAATCCTACAATGTAATTCTACTATAAAACCCTTCCCCTCCCCCCACAAAAAACCCCAGTGTTTTCAGTTTACAGTCTTGTTATCTCAAACAAGGTTTCCATGAGGCACCACCTACCCCAAACACCACAAAATCTACTGTATCCTACAAATTAATCTTAACATCAGGATCATGAGATTTTTCCTCCTCTCTTTTTCTTCTATACTATTTTCTTCCTATAGTAAGAGGACTGGTGTCTCTAATTTAAGACAAATGAATCTTTATAGGAACTTCATATAAGGCCAAAATGCACATACGAAGCTTTCGATCCATTTCTTCACATCTTCTAACTTCATTCACAAATTTCCGTTGGAAGACATTCACATCTGGATTTAACTGCAAAATAAGAACACAATACCAAATATTCAAACACTGCATCTGTTTCCTCTGTCTCACAAGCAACACATCCTGCAAAGTGGAAGGATGTGTCAAACTATGATGCAACACACTAATTTTGTGTCAATGTGTGATGCAACACACGGATCCACTTTGGGGCCAGTTGCACCAGCCAAAGATAAAACCCCTTCCTCACTGCTGCTGAACACTGGAATGGAGGAAAATTAGACAAAATACAAAATGTTCTTCCGAGGCCAAAAGTCTCAGTGAGTCCCCCTGCTCAGCCCAACACCAAAAATTTGGACCACTAATATAATTGGAACTCTGCCTAGTTTTCCTTCTCTCCTTCTTCTCAATCAGAAGAAAATGAAGGCACACTTCTCTTGTTCTTCTGTTCCAGGTTTTTCACCTTCTAAGTGACAAGCTGGTTCAGTCATTCACACATCACAAATAATTTTCATTAAAAAAAATTATTATTATCATAATCTTCACCAAAGGATATGTTTATTGATTTTAGAGAGGAAGGGGAGGGGGAGGGAGGGACGGGGGGTGGGGAAGGAGAGGGAGAGAGAGAGAGAGAGAGAGAGAAACACTGATGTGAGAGAGAAACATCAATTGGTTGCTTCCCATATGCACCACGACCACGGACCAGACACGCAACCCAGGCATGTGCCCTGAACGGAAGTCAAACTGAGCGACCTCTCGCTTTGCAGAACAACACCCAACTGAGCCGCACCAGTCAGGGCAGAAAGAGCCACTTCTGTTCACTTTTGTCCTTAACATTCATTAGAGTAATGCTTCCATCACAAAATTACAGCTTATGTATGTTTAAGGATTTATTTGTGAATGATTGTAATAATTC